>JAVTVY010045817.1:0-21919 GCA_036873755.1 Hanleya hanleyi | reverse complement strand
TTGTGCTTGTGTTTGTTTTGTTTCTATGTTTGTCCCAGGCCACGTGGGCAAGACATGATCCTTGATTCCGCGACGACAGTTTCACCTCTTTATCTAATTATTCCAGTTCACCTCTTTATCTAATTATTCTTATAAATTACGGTATACAATTTTTAATAAATATCTGAAAATATAACGTGGGGTATAATGTGCGGACACAATGAAGACTGGTCTGAATTCATAATCGTCACGAAGGGTTCCGAATATTCCCGAAGCTGACGTCACCAGTAATGCATATTCATTTTTATCAAACCTACTCCTGACGGACGGAAAAAAGTGGCTACCGTTTTAAGGGGGTCAGATTTGACCCCAGCTCATGCTGGCAACATGGCAGCCCGAAAACATCGGCTAAGGAGTCTATTTTTTTTTTATTTTTTTTTGCTGACCCCTTTAGCCCGAATCACTTATACAGACCGAAAAGGAAAAAAAATAAATAAGACGTCAGTCGCTCGAGATCTTCAACTGCACACGGCGTGGGGAATTGAGACAGAGGCACGAAAAGCATTTTATCGAATAAATAATATGATTTGGCATCTCCAGCACTATAACAACCACCTAATGACTCTAATGACTTTAATTAGATGGAATCTGCCATCAAACACGGATTTTGTCATTTTGCCGTTGTTTCTTTTCGCCATAGTTTACAGGGACATGCGCAGAATGGGGTTGACCTTTTGACTCACGTCATCAAGAACCAATAACGACGTATGTTTATTCACGTGATCAGAAAGGTCCCGAGATCAAGGTCATATTCTCACAAGATGTCAGAAAGGCGCGAAAACATTAAAATCAATGGAAGTTTTTTCTCACACATTTGATCACATTTTGTCAGCATCAAAACAGTCATGAGAGATGGTACATGGTTAAAGAAGCTCAGGTCGGTCAAACTGTATCAAATTGGCATATTTTTTCTCTCCCGTTTCGTTATTTTCGTCAGCGAAAAGCCGCTTTTCGCGAGTCAAATTTTTATCGCGAAAATTTAACCCACCCTCGATCTGGGCTGTGATAGGAATGCCACGCCCCCTTACCTATATTCACCTATCACAGCCAGAGTTTCTGGGTTAGCAACATGGCAGATGTAGAATTCGAGAAACTTACGGTGGACGAACTAAA
This sequence comes from Hanleya hanleyi, assembly GCA_036873755.1. NCBI lineage: Eukaryota > Metazoa > Mollusca > Polyplacophora > Lepidopleurida > Hanleyidae > Hanleya > Hanleya hanleyi. The sequence continues at coordinate 20,767 of JAVTVY010045817.1, read as the reverse complement.
AAAGTACTTACATGCCAGAGGAGTGACTACTTCTGACTACAGAAAAGCTGACTTGGTTCGCTTATCGAAAGACGCGTTCAAACTCAATCTACCTGTCATCCAGACGCCCGATGATTTCGTGACAAAGAGTACAGAGAGGCGCACCGTAACTGCAGGAGGAAGGAAAGTTGTTATTCCCTACCCAACTGACGATGAGTGGTCTAACGATCTCCGGCAAATGCCCCCTGTGGATTTACCAGACATATTTCTTTATTTGATGACAACTTGTGGCTGGGATAATGAGAGATTGAAGCGTTATCGAGACGACGATGGATACAAACTATTCAAAGACTCGCACGTGGATAATGTTCGCATCAACAAAGTGTCGTGTATTCCGGGCTATGTGTTCATGAAGTGCACCTGTGTACCGGAGACCAGGCAGAATGATCGAGAGTACTGTACAGTGTATGTGTTTTGCAAGAAACCGTGGGACCAGTTGTTTCAGCAGAATGCACTTGCGTGGCGTAAGTTTTTTTTTTTTTTTTTTTCGAAGAGTACGGTTGCAGTTTACTATGAGAAGGCCCTATACAAGTTAAATATTATCAATAATTTTAATATTTCATTTTCACCAGCCGAATGTTTACTTAAAGTTAAATCTCCCCATTCATGAAAATATAGTATTTGTTTATTCTCATACTAAAAAATTTGATTCGCAGGGTGAAAATGAACAGATGAAATGCACATCACTTTCTCATACCAAACTGCAACTTACTAGGCCGAAATTAAAAGGTTTGTTTGTGGTAATGCTACCTACCCTTCAGAAAGGCCCCTTCCCAAAACTTTTTATTAGCATTTCTGAGAAAAAAAATTATTGGTGGGCTTATACAAATTTAAATCATTTACATAACCAGAATAAAAAATAATAGCTATCACCGAGTCAACTTGTATACTAGAAAATTTATTTGGATATTTTCTGAGCCACAGGGACATGTGACAAGAGAGTTGGGGGTGCGGGGTAGAGGGAGAGTGGAGATATCTGATACCCTATATATATAGCGGTACCATAGTGGTATAGGATATAGCGGTATAGCCTAATGTATAAGATATAGCGATATAGGATATCTCCACTCTTCCACTACCCTGCACCCCCAACTCTCTTGCCATGTGTCCCTGTGACTGAGCATACTTTGTATCAAATTTTGTATCATCTATTTTACTCCTTCATTTTTTTACAGTGGTGATGGCTCATGTAAGCATGTTGTGGCTCTACTGTTTGCCTTGAACGATTTTCATCAGCGTCATATGGATCGCCATTCCGAGACCTGCACAGATACAGCTCAAAAATGGGATAAACCAAGAAAGCAGTCTCGGCCATCATCGATGATCCGTGTTGGATATAAACACAGAACGACAGAAACGCAAAGCCATTCCTTCTGCACCGAAATATGCACCATGTAGTCTTGATATAGATGCCGAGGATGTTCGATCCAAGGTTTTTAAGATGTGCAAAGAAAATTTACCATCTGCCCTATTTCTCCATACATTAGCTGGTGATAACCCTGATGCTCCAACACTGCTTCCAAGCCTCAAAGAGATGTTTCAATCATTTGATGGAATAGCTGTTGATGGTTTTATTTCACACATGAAAGAAACCATGACAGAGGAATCAGTTGCAGAGATTGAAGAAATTACACGACCACAACATAAAAGTGAAGTTTGGCATAGTCAACGACAGGGCAGAATCACCACTTCCCTCTTCCATGAAGCTATACACCATGATCATGGACAGTCTCTAATTGACACCATTTTGGGTAAAACATCAAGAGACATTGATGCTCCAGCTTTGAAATATGGTAGAGTGCATGAGCCTGTGGCCAAACAATTGTATATAGAGAGATTCAAGTCGAAATGTAAACGTCATAGGGTCAGTGACAGTGGTCTGTTCATTCACAGGGCCAAGCCCTATTTAGCAGGAACACCTGATGGGCTTGTGGAATGTACAAAGTGTGGAATGGGTCAGCTTGAAATTAAGTGCACCTACAAGTACAAGGATTGTACCATTAAAGAAATATCCCAGTCAAAATACCATTTTGCATGTGTTAATGGTGACGCTGTGTTGTCAAGGAGTTCACCATGGTATTGTCAAATTCAGGGACAGTTAGCGGTCACAGGTCGGAGCTGGTGTGACTTTGTGTTTTACACAAGGAAAAGTGGAATTCATATAGAGAGGATTGTTTTTGATCGCACCTTCTATCTAGAGATGGAACTGAAACTTGATCACTTTTGGAAAACCAAAATATTCCCTCTGCTGACTAAGTAGCACCCACAGCTGTTGTTTGCTGATAAAGCGTACATTCCATCTACTCTTTTTCATACATGTTAATTTCATATTTTTGTGTGAAATCGATGTAATGGTATCCCATCTTCACCCATCAAGTCGATTATAACATGTACTCGCTTCATCTAAGCGTGATATTTCTACTCTTCAATATACGATTTGGTGAGCTGGCTTGCTCTATAACACATGTTTTGTGCCCCATATTCAGAGATTCAAACAGAAGTGCCCCTCTGTGACCTCTTCAAAGATAAGCAACACACCAGTAAATGTATTGCACTGAAATCTGTATTGCTTTAACCTGAAGGATAATCACACACTTCTCCCATCCAATAATTTCACAAAATGTATTACTGTATTCAAATCTGTATTTTTCAGTAATCGGGCACATCACAGATAAATATCACATGTTATTTGAGATAATAAATTAGTTAAATATATACATGTCATTGATTGTAATTTATTAATGAAAATTCCCTATCTACATGTAATCCAGGGATAATAAAATATATCATATGTACATGTATATATCAATGAAACCTGTACCGAAATCTGAAGCACTATTCATATTCATATGGAAATGTACAGACTTAGAGTAACACACATGGACAATGTAAAATGAATATTGAATATCACAAAATTGATTTCAAGGGCAATTTCCTATTTTATGTATCAACATGTATTGGTGCAAATAAAACATTCATTTATGAAAATATTGTTACCTAGTTTGCAAAAGGAACTACATGTACATGTATGCACAACAACTTGATTGAGACCTGCAATATAAATGTATAAATTAATCACAATGATTGAAAATTCATCATTTCTCTTTGAAGTTTGCAACTTCAAGTACATATGGCACATGAGTGAGATGTATATCATGACAATCAACTATATATGAAGAAAACTATGCTGGGTCTGATTGTAAAGGATCAAAATACAATAATTGTGTATTCACACTTGTTTGAAATCAACAAAACAATGTAAATAAGTAAGTTCTGAACTTCTTTGAGTTCAACAAAGTTAAATACAACTACTTGATTCTGATCACAAAGTGAATTGTTCAATCCTTGACGGAGCAAGACTACATATTTGTGACGATGACTGACAAGCACTTATCAGTGGCACAGCCAACCAACTGATCAATTTATCCCTCACATCCCCCGACCATAAAATTAATGATTGTGTTTGAAAACCCTGATCCCCATTTCCACAGTGTCGGCTCACTGGGGGCATGGTCTATCGGAGATGGCTCTATTCCCATCTCCTACCGACAACCACATCCCCAAGTGGGCCAAGAACCAACCCAGGTAAGCCATATCGCCAGGCTGAGTGGACCGCGCCCTTTCCAGTCCCCTTTCCCGACAATTGGCATACCTGGGTGGGGGTGACAAGGGAGACTAGAGGTACTGGTATTCATGTACAATGAGGCCTGGATAAACCGACACCTGAATAAAGCGACCAACCTTTATATATCGGAATTTGTCTTGGCACAAAAGGGCCATTTACCATTGATTGGAACCTCTGTAAACCAGAACCCTGTCAAAATCAACACAAAACATTGGTCCAGATCATGGTCGGGTTATACAGGTTTTACCTTATACATATAGTATATTGTGTATTCCTTCTACACCAAAGAGACAGTTTACAATCAAATCTTTTCACACATGTTTCAGAAATCTAAGATGAAACAAATCACAGCACAAAGATATTAAAATCAAAGTAGGAGTCGGTCAGTTTTTCAGGTGTTGGTTTAGACAGGTGTCACAGTATATGGGAGACTTGTATATCAAGCTTGCTGCTAATAGCGATCTAGAAAAATATATTCATCGCCTATTAAGTGGAGGATAGAAATTTGTAAGTATGGCACATACTCTCAGGATCTGGTTTGCTAGGGGTTTAAGAGACAGTGGCATAACATGTGACAATATCTTAAAATCTTTTAAGCGTTCGATCCCTCTTTCTACATGTACTCTCTCCTTGGAGATCGACCGTGTTTTACGAATCTCGTCAGCGGTGAGTCTTCTCCCTTTTCCAGCATGGCATTTCCTTGTGAATGGGGGAAAATTCAATGTTGCACCCTTTGGGAGTAGCAGATCCCGGATATTGAATCCTCTGTCAGCCATCACATCATCACCTTCTTCTAGCAAGTCCAGAATACCACAGTGCTGAGTGATGAACCTGTCCGATGTATTACCTCCCCAGAAGTTGGAAACAAAAGTGAACGCGCCACTCGGGCTAATTCCAAGTAAAGCCTTAAATATGGCTCTTGTATGTGCTGTAGACTTGATGTTGGGCTGTGGAGCTGAATTTGGGTCTTTGGACCAACATCTCTGTGCAGTCGATGATGACTCTGGTACGAGGAAACTTGATCTTCATGGAAGGAGGCATGAAGGCATTTATATTCGCCCTTGATGGCCATACAAGCAAAGGTGACAAGGCAGTATTAAGAAAATTTGCCCAGGTGGTGAATGTTGCCTTCGCAAGTGTGGCACTGATACCGAACAGATCTGCTAAAACTTGAAATGGAAGATTCAGTCGCATCTTCATCAGAGTCAACACCATTTTCTGGAATGAAGTCGGCATCCGCTTGGGGCCTGGTTTTTGTTTTATTATATGACTGTGCGTGTTACTCTTTTACCATTGGACCATTCGCCGTCACGTGGCTGTCGCTAATTTTCCATATTGACTCCGGAGCGGGTCCATAAATGTGATATTGACTCGGCGTGACGTATGCGCCTGCTCAGCCAATGACAATAGTCGTTGGATGGGCCGTCGGTTTACACGAGATCTTCGGGAGCAAAGCAAATGCCTACTATATGCTATATTCTAGCTGCTTTCACCAATTTAACGAGAAAGAGACGTCAGTGTCATATAATAAAACAATTATAGTCTTTTGATATCGGTCAATATGTGGTTTTGTGGACCTGAGAAAACAATATTCACCTCGGCCTTTGGCCTCGGTGAATATTGTTTTTTCAGGTCCACAAAACCACATATTGACCTCATCAAAAGACTGTAATTGTATAGTGTACAAAACCCTTCATATTCCATTGGTTTAGCACTGTTCGGACCTTTCCAATACTTCAGCTTTCCACAATAAGAGCTTAACATATGAAAAAGGCCCATCAAAATAGAAAGAGATGGAACACCGGTATACTGCCTAACAGAGGTATCTGTTTTGGTCAGCATATCCATGACTTGGTTCCTGATTGTCTGTTTTGGGCAGGTTTTCTTCTTACCAACCTCAATGTGGCAGTTCACAGCAGATATGTCTGTCTGTACTGCAACAGTTTTCATCTAAAACAGACAAAATGATGATATGAACAAAAAATGCAATCGACATAATTCAAAGCTAATTCATGGAAATTAATTTTGACTTAATTAATGATAATTATATTCATAAATAATGCAGACCCAAAATGTAGCCTATACATTATCCAACACTATTTTAACAGCTAAGTCTTTTTCTAACACTTAACATTGAATTACCGACAATCTCTTGCTCTAGTCCAGGGAGATTACTTTAATGAAAATTTTGCCAAAAACAGATGTTGAAGCGCAGAGTCACCTAGTTTGGAATGACGCATGTGCCAACCAGAAACAAAATACTTTTTTCTAGGGCAGGAAAAAACTTTCAATTCTGACCAGAGGAATATGGAAGTGTTACATTTGCTAAACCAGAACACAAACCTGCTGATTGGAACACTGGGATATCACTACAGCAGTACGAATGAAATTCATGGGGAGGCTTGGTTATTCCTGAAAAAAATAATTAATTGTCAGTTTTAATGAACGGTCATGGAGGTTAGATTTTGCTAAAAATACAATGACTGGTAAATCAAATCCTACAAGTTCAAGAACTGATTTTTTTTTGTATATTTGTCTAAGGAATCCAGCTATCATTCAATCACTGCCACACTTCTCACCATACAACCAGGGGGTGACACAATTTATAGGAATAGGTCTTTTGCTGACCCAGGGGGAGACAACAACTATTTTACGTTAGTAGAGCCCCCCCAAAACAAGAGTGAGAGGGTAGGGGGTGGTTTTGAGGGAGAAGTGTCGAAATATGGGATGCTGCTGTATATGAATATAAAGCATGGGGTTATAGAGATCCCACATTTCGACACTTCATCTCCCCCCCCCCAATCGAAATACTAACTGTGGTCAGTAATAAGGCCCAATTGTTACTTCAACTACATGACTACAGTAGTAAATATAGTTACTGTTACAATATGCTGGAAAACTTACTGGTATCAGGAATTTTCACGACAGGTGGTCTAATTAGGCTCACGTCAGTTTCCCCTACGATGTAGCTGTACATCTCTGGGGTGTCGCACTTTGGCTGCGTACATGTAGGTTCGTGTTCATGAAGTGCAGCGCAGTCCGCCTGGCAATTTTCCTCTCATGCTCGTTTCTTGGATAGCTGAAGTACATTTTGCGGTCTCGGGTGTAATGGGTGTCCAAAATTATTGCGCTCGAACAGGGTTGGGGCTGGATTTTCACCGGTAGGCCGCCCACCAACAAAGTGTTTCGAGCACACACGCGAGTACTGACTCGGTTCCCATTTGTCTCGCCGCAGCATCCTCAACCACAAACGTCGGTTCGTGGGATCCTTCTTCCTTCCTGGAAAGCGGTAGAAAGATATAGCTTCCATCCAGGGATATTTCTCCAGTTTTCGCCTCTTTCTCGAGTCCGAAATACACCCTGGGACACTGCAGCTGTGGACCGGCATCGCGGAAACAGTTCCCGGCAAGAAATTTGTTTTGACAGCTGTCAAAATGTGACCCCCCAACGCTCGCGACCTCTAGCGGTTGAACTCTGCAGAGCTGCCAAATTTATCTCCCTTTACTAACCGTGACGTTCGGTATTATCCACATATATAGTCATCCGTGACGTCACATAAACACGTGACCATAAGTGACGTCATCCCCGGAAGTGACATTTGACACGAATGTGACGTCACATGATGTGAAGTCATCCGTGACGTCATCCACCTTTTCATTTACAGCTTCATTTCCTCCAGCCCCTCAGAAATACGACAGAATAAGGGTTGTATATACTATTATGTACAATAATATATGCTTAATTTCGCATAATAAAATTTAAGGTATATATTGTTATTTCATTGGCGTGATTTTTCTGCGTTTGTGTATCAAATTTGTGGTAACGATAAATGTCACCCGGAGAACACTGCAGTCAAGCGGATCAAGCGAATGGAATACCATGTTGTATTCTTGTAAACCTCAACTTAAACGAGCACTATACAATAATATTTAGATGGAATCGCGCGGTTATCGGGTGGTTCAAAAAGTACTAGAAGAACCTACGAATTATTGTAGGGTGTACTGGACGATGTAAAAAGTACCGGGCGGTGTATCATAAGGTAATGGACTTACAGGTAAAACATGAATAATTTACAAAATCTTCAGCAGTCTACATCGGAGAGAATACCGAACGGTGTACAAAGTAGCAGAGGGTACAAGAAAACAAACTAGTACGGAGAAAACTTGAACATTTAATCAGAAAACGATAAAAAAAAAATAAAAAAACCAAACAGATGAAATGCTGTAAAATAAATGCCCTACTTCGAAAGCGTACCAGACGGTAACAGAAAACGGCGTATAATATCTCTATCACGGTAAGAACGAAAAGATCACAGCCAGTTCTATAATTCTCTAACAGTATACCGGGGGAGACCGACCAGGAAAGATAGGCGGGATGATTCCAAATCAGACAGATGAGATTGTGATTAAAATCGTACACCGGGTACGTTAGGAAACGGTAAATTTTAGTCGTTATTTATATGGGACATACACAATATTGTACATCCTCGCGAGCCAGTGTATCGATCGATCTGTTGGGATTGATACACTGGCTTGGTTAGTTACCATACGAGTTCTGGATATAAATAGAGTAAGGGGTTTTCTCCTGAATAAACCCAACCAGTGAACGCGCTAAGCTAGTTGATTAGGCCAATCCGCTGCGAGGTATGAGATGTGACAGGTTTCAATTTCTTCGCGGGCCAAACTGCTTTGATGTCAAGCGGAAATCGACATCGGAAGTCAACGAAAAAACCACAGGCTGGGGATACTGACATGCTAATTCAGAACAAGCGCGGGGGATGAAATGTACGAGATTGTATAATAGAGCCATCGACTCCAGAACTCATTCGAGTCACCAAAAATTTCCAGGTAAACCCTCTGCGATGATTTAGGATTTACCTGGACTTGCGAAGATGAATATTGTATGGGACATCACAGGAGAGTGAAACAGACGATATAAAAAGTACCGGGCAGTGCACCGTATTAGTAAACAAACGGGTAGAAAACGTGTTGATTTAACTTCAAATTTACAGTACCGGGTGATGAATGAAGTACCGGACGATATAAGCAAACAGAACGATTTGAATATCTCAGCCTGATCTATCATATTAATAATCACTCGAGTGTGTTTCTTGAGCTGCAATCAAAACTCACGCACATTTGTAACCACAAGAATTCGCTTGTCGCATTCAATGTTAATTTATTTCTGTCTTTTACTGCCTTCGTGATCTGGTAATGGTTATTAAGTGAAATAATTTCTTGCGGATAGCAACTTCCTAAATAATTCTGCAAATAAAACGAATCATATAGCAGACTGCACCAGCCTTTCTTCTTGTTGTACAAGTATATCAGCTTAGCGGATTAGCTGTAGCCCACGGTTCATTTTATTATACTAAATGCAAATATTCGGGCCGGTATTTTGCCCAAAGTTCAACGAATAGGTCTAGTTTCGAGACGTTCATGTAGATAGAAATATATAAGCACCCGTAATTATTATGGAATTATTTCGAGGTATATTATGTTAGTTGGCAATGGTCACCTATATACCACTTGTTATCATATGTTGGCTTTGGGGAGGGGGGACTGATATTTTAACGTTTATCATGCTTAGACAGTTGGATATAGGCACATAAAACACGCATCTTCAAGAGCGAATCTAGCGAAAATTCATAGAGGGTTCGACTATGACAGCCCAACCAGCGAGGATCCAGGGGCCGCCTAGGCCAGGGAAGCTCCGGATCCTAGATCGCCGCAGTCAAAAATTCACATGTCATGCCTGAATCTATCTGACTTTCTAGTTGTATTTCGTATTGGAACATTGGAAAACAGTACGATACGAATACGATTTATTAACACAAAGTTAAAATAAGCGAATTCTCAGAGCAACAGGCGAGGAACCGGGGCCCGTATAGGCCCCAGAAACTCCCGGTCCTAGTTTGCCGGAGATGCGTTTTGCCTGTTTTCTCGGAAATAAATAATGTAATGTATTTTATATGATGGCCGAGAAGGGACATCGCTGTATTGTGTTAATGATTACGGACCGACACACGAACGCAGGATGCGAAGTCAGGATGCGAAGGACGAAGGTAGGATACGAAGCGCGAAGTCCATATGCGAAGTGGCGAAGGCAGGATGCGAAGTGGCGAAACCAGTATGCGAAGTGCTAAGTCAGGATGCGAAGCGCGAAGTCAGAATGCGAAGTGGCGAAGGCAGGATGCTAAGCGCGAAGTCAGAATGCGAAGTGAAGATGCGATGTCGCGATGGCAGGATGCGAAGTGGCGAAGCCAGGACGCGAAGCACGAAGTCAGAATGCGAAGACAGGATGCGAAGGACGAAGGCAGGATGCGAAGCGCGAAGTCAGGATGCAAATGCCGGGTGCGAAATGCGAATCCAGGATGCGAAGCGCGAAGTCAGGATGCAAAGTCAGGATGCGAAGCGCGAAGTCAGGATGCGAAGTCGGGAAGGCAGGATGCGAAGGGGCGAAGTCAGGTGCGGTCACTTCGCGTTTCGCATCCTGCCGTCGAAGATTCGCATCCTGACTTCGCGCTTCGCATCCTGGCTTCGCACTTCGCATCCTGCCTTCGCAGCCTGACTTCGAGCTTCGCATCCTGCTTTCGTCCTTCTCATCCTGCCTTTGCATCCTGACTTCGCGCTTCGCATCCTGGTTTTGCCACTTTGCATCCTTCCTTTCCGGCTTCGCATCCTGATTTCGCGCTTCGGATCCAACCTTCGTATCCTGGCTTTGTGCTTCGCTTCCAGTCTTTTTCGTTGTTTTGTTTTGATTTTGCATCCTGACCTCGCGCTTCGCATCCTGGTTTCGCGACTTCGCATCCTGACTTCGCACTTCGCATCCTGCTTCGCATCCTGACTTCGAGCTTCGCATACTGCCTTCGCATCCTGACTTCGCGCTTCGCATCCTGGTTTCGCATCGTGACTTCGCATCCTGACTTCGCTGTTCGAATCCTGGTTTTGTCACTTCGCATCTTGCCTTCCCGGCTTCGCATCCTGATTTCGCGCTGCGCATCCTGACTTCGGGCTTCGCTTCCAGTCTTTTGCATTGTTTTGTTTTGATTTCGTATCCTGTCCTCGCGCTTCGCATCCTGCCTTCGCACTTCGCATCCTGTCTTCGCATCCAGACTTCGAGCTTCGCATACTGCCTTCGTCCTTCGCATCATGCCTTCGCGCTTTGCATCCTGGTTTTGCCGCTTCGCATCCTGCCTTCCCGGCTTCGCATCCTGATTTCGCGCTTCGCATCCTGCCTTCGGGCTTCGCTTCCAGTCTTTTGCATTGTTTTGTTTTGATTTCGCATCCTGACTTGGCAATTCCATGAAAATCAGAGCTTTTGGGCTAATTCACCAGGGCGTTGAAGCGTTGACCTTCGCCTTGGCGGGCGTTGCTACAAGATGCCACTTCACACACGACGCATTCGGACTAGGGATGACCCATTTCTACACTAAATACCTTCCTTCACTGCCCCAAAATGCCCACTTTCGCTACTACTCGTACTGATGACGTCACCAATGACGTCACAGATGCTGTGGACATCCTGCAAATCGTGGAAAAAAATTGGCACTGAGCCAATTATAAAACATGTTCTTTCGCTACTACTCGTACTGATGACGTCACCGATCACGTCACAGATGCTGTGGACATCCCTCAAATGAAGTCTACACCCCGAGAACTGCAAGATGACACTTCCCACGACTTATTCGGACCAAGGATGGTCCATCTCCACCCAGATACCTTCGGAGTTGTGCACGCTTCAATCACTCACTCACTCACTCACTCACTCACACACACACGCGCGCATACACTCACACTCACAGGTAACTCTACCAGGTAGTTGGATAGAAAAATAGGCCGTTATCTACTCCAAATGCACTCCATCGCACCTCCGAAACTCCCGCTTTCGCTACTACTCTCACTCATGACGTCACCAGTGACGTCACAGGTGACGTGGACATCTCTTCAAGTCGTGGTCTACACCCCTAGAGCTACAAAATAACACTTCCCTAGACACATTCGGACCAATAGTGGTCCATATCGGCCTCAAAATGTCTATTTACATAATACGGCCTGCCTGCGCATGCGCAGAATGACGATATTCCTAACACCCATCCACACAGGGGGTGCGCCCTCACGTATGCATCGCATTGATACCTAACTCGACTCAATCAGACCATTAGTGACCCACCTAGATCCCAAAACGTTCCTTCCAATGCACTTTTCCCACAATTCCCTGTCTGCGCATGCGTAGAATGTCGAAAACGGTCGACATACTAGTCCAGGCGGATGCCCCCTCACGTATCATTCACAACGATACATCACTCGACCCCATCGCCCCACTAGGGACTCACCTAGACATCAAAACGTCTATTTCCATACCCTTTTCCCGCAATTCCCTGTCTGTGCATGCGCAGACTGTTGATCACGAACGACACACTAGTCCAGGCGGATGCCCCCTCACGTATCCTTCACATTGATACCTCATACGACTCCATCGGACCACTAGTGGCCCACCCAGACCCCAAAACGTCTACTTCCATACCCTTTTCCGACAATTCCCTGTCTGCGCATGCGCAGAATGTTGACAACGACCGAGGTACTAGTCCAGGCGGATGCCCCCTCACATAGGCTTCACATTGATTCCTCATACAACTCCATCGGCCCATTAGGGGCTCCCCTAGATCCCAAAACGTCTATTTCCATAGCCTTTGTCTACTGCGCATGCGCAGATTGACGATATTCCAACCCCGGACGCATGCCATCGGATGCCCCCTCACATATGCTTCACAATGATACCTCACTCGACTCCATCGGCCCATTAGGGGTTCCCCTAGATCCCAAAACGTCTATTTCCTTACCCTTTGTCTACAGCGCATGCGCAGAATGACGATATTTCAACCCCACACCCAGCCCATCCGATGCCCCCTCACATATGTTCCACATTGATACCTCACTCGACCCAATCGGACAATCCATACCCATACAGATTGTGCGGTATAGATTTAATATGCAAATGTTTGAATCAGGGAAGATAACCCGGAATTTGCCAAAATCACAAAAGTGCATCAAGAGTTACCTCCCCATTGGAACTCTTCTGTGTTGGAGGTAGTTTTTGGTCTCTTGAGCTGGTGGCGCCCCCTGTGGGATGCAAAAGTTACCTTCCCCGGCAAAATATGATCTTAAATCCGTAGACTATACTACTCCCCCCACCCCCCCCTCGGACATTTTCCCCGGCAGATATTTTCCTGTTCCTATTTATTCTTGGATTACGACTTGGTACTAATGTGCGACAAAGTAGAACTATTGATAAAGACAATTTGGAGTATTTTTTTGTAAATAATTTTCGATAGGCTTGCTTCGACATGATTTCCTCCTCCTTATCCACGTTTAACAGACTGTTAACAAGTACTGTATGACTTAGTAAAAAGTTGTAACAAAGTTATAATTAAAAGAACAAATCGATTTTGATTTGATATGATTTCAGACATTAACTCATGGTATCAATGAAGACAAACTAGACATTGTTGGATAATATTTTGGGACCAATTTGACAATGTTCACGGAGTTTTTTCTTTCAAATTTATTCACCAGTTCAAATAATTACTTAATTTCTAAAACCAGGTAAAAAATATTATTTGGTTTGTTATTTTTATCCTGAGAGTTAGCATGGCTGTTGCCTGAGTAGAATCAGTCGGTGCTTGATGCAATGAAATTCGTTGTTTTGTTTGTCTTTAAAACCACCGATTAAACCTTTATTATCCTGACTCAGCCTGTGTGGTTGACATTAGATAAGTAATTGCCTAGTATTTCTTTGAGATTCATTTACAACACATATAAGGGAAGTGGGAAGAGGTGCCGACATACTGAGAGAGTCACATGACTTCACAGTATAATCTTCCGGTTAAACTATTCTAATGCACACACCAAGAATCTGACGATTCGTGATATGTGTTGTATCTCAGGTACGCATTTATGTTACCTGTTCATGCGGCAACTTGGATGATATGACCTCACGGCCCCTAACACCAACATGAGCGGTATTAGATATTAGATTTATTACTGTGTGATATCTGTTAACTTACATGCATATCATGTATGCTATTATTCAATCATGCAAAATGTAGACAGAAAATCATAATATGTATAACCTAAATATGCATTATCTCTAAATAGTTAATTAACACGGACAGCTATTAACTTATACTATTGTTTAATCATGCCAAAGTGTAGAAAAAAAAGAAATAAATAAAAAATAAAAACAAATAGGAAAAAATGCACACAATTGTTTTTGTCAATATTTCAACCTTGGTACACATTAGTACGAATCCAAAGTACAAGAATGTAAGAAAGGGGTAAATGTCCTAAGAGGGAAGTGTTTGAAGGGGAAATGTCCGCTCACCAAGCTGGTGGTATGTATATATTTATCGAATATCAATTTTGTTACGAAAAAACAATGATTGTTTAATTTTTGACTATCTGCACATTTTGTCTTTGAAGTTTCTTCGATATCAATCAAATAATCTAAACTGAATATACACTAATACTTAAATTCCAACAATAAAGTTAATGATCTCAATCCCGGACTTAATTATAATTGAAGGTAATCCGTGAACAATATATTTTACCAGATATCAGCGACATATGGATCTGATCTCTTCCCGAAGACTACAGCCTGTTGCAGTTCAATTTATAACTGGTTTAATTTTGGGGAATATGCAATATGCATCACATTATCACAGAAAGGACTATTATATTACACTGATTACAGTTCTGGCAGCTTGAGGTTAAAACTACAAATGTGGTCCAGTTTTCATTTATCAAAAATATATCCTTTGTTGTAAGCATGGGAAAAAGTGCAAAAGTATGAACCGCAAATACAAGCCTGCTGCTGCTATCGGCGTACATTTATTTAGGACTGACTTCATTTATCTCGAAAATCCAGGATTGGGCCTTTTCAATCTATGTTTACCAAGGAAGACATTTACTAAGCCGCACATATAGAAGATATGTGGTATTCATATAAAAAATACATGTAACTTTGCCCTGGAAAATAATTTGGATAATATGTATCGACATAGGATAATGATAATAAGATTAGATTAGATTACATGTAGATATCTAACCTCACCCGGATATAATAAATTCACAAATTGTTTTTTCATTAATTCCATGGGCTAAAATGAGGAGAGGCAGCGTAACTTTGCTCGGTCCTTCCCCCTCCCGCATCCCCCCACCCCACATCATCACCCCAGACCAATACGCTGAATTATATCATTAATTAATTTGAAAATGCCGCTGTATGCATGTATGCGTTGAAAGGAACGTTCCTGTAATATCCCAATATTAATACCTTCCACTCCTTATTAATTATGACATATACACATTCCATTTCTGCCCGTATAACTGGGTGTGTGCTCGCGATATTTATAGACACCAAATCTGTTTGAGAACAAACACTATGTATCAGCATATATTATGGTAAGTCTTAAGATGGACCTAAGATGTCTTAAGATGAAGTCTAATATAAAACATTTAGAATGCCTTGAATATAAAGAAGGCCATACTGTACTCCACATCAAGTTTTCTCTCGTATTCAAAGTTACTTGAACTGATTTCATCCTAGAACACCTTTACTCGGCAAAACAGATCAGATCTACAACTTATCTGGACGTTTGGGCCCTTCGTGCTTATTTACGCCCATATTTGATGATTAACAGTAGATATGGATAGCTAAATCGCGGTATCGTCTGCACGTCACCGATAATGCCGATAAAAGACACACCCGTCCTGCCTCACGAACATTTATCTCTACCGCTGCCTGGTCCCTTGACATCAAAGACCGACCGCTGAGATATAATCGGTGATTTATTTATTTGTCACCACTAACGGAAACACATTTGGGGCACCTAAACGCTGATTTTTATAAACATCACCAGTATAATCAGTTTAAGTTTGGTGACATTAAGGAAAATCAGTGGTATGGGTTAGTGTCAAAACGGAACGCACAATACCGCTAGTGGTGACGTTTTCTTGAAATCATTAATTGCGTGGAAACAAGACCAGTAGAAAAAAGGGGCAAGTTACTGGTGATTTTTTGGCACTTTGTCACCACAGCTTGTTCACAGTGTAAACCAGAATCGTAAAATGACCGAAAAACTTCTTCTAACCTTGCTACACCATCCGACACAAATGCCAGCCAGGAATTATATTCTGTCGTCCTGCCTTCAACGCTGATATTTTTCTATCCCTTAAGCATTTCGAATTTTCGGTCAGATTTCCGATTTTTTTATTTATGCAATTTCTCCGCAAATACTGCATGATAAATTAGGGAATATTCATGTGATTTGGAATAAAATAGTTTTTGCCCACTTTTCATCGCGGAAAATCAAATTTTGAAGGAATATGATGAGAAATCTTGTACCTCACGTGGCCGCCATCTTGAATTTACCAATGATCTTCTCCACGAGGGGTTATGCATATAGGCTCAAAATGACCCCAATATGACAAACTATAACGTCGCGGATTTTCAGCTCTCCATTTTCTGTCGTTCCGGAGATAACGCAGAAAGTTTGGTAGGGGGGAGGCATTTTGCCCCCCCGCTCCAGGCCTGGTAGGGTTAATGTGAATTGACCGAAGGCAGGATAAGTATAATTCAATAGGGATGTCTCCCAACCACATACTCTAGTCTATTTTGTTTACAAAGGTTATTTTGTCTTTTTCTTCCGCTTTGATAACGTCACAATGATGTCATTTTCAAAACATTTTTTGGTCGAATTTTCGGTCAAATTTGTTAATTTCTGTATGTAATTTCTTCGCAAAACTGCATGACAGATTAGTAAATAAAAATTTCGATGTAGAATAAAATAGTTTTTGTCCACTTTTTCTCGCGAAAAAAGGAATTGTGAAGAAAAATGACGAAAAGATCACTTTTCTGGTACCCCAAACGACTGTCAGTCTGAATTTACCCATGATCCTCTGCTCGAAGGGTGATACAAATAGAGTAACGAGAGGGCCAAGGGTCCTGATTGCCGTCGTTTTTTTTAGTCTACTGGACAACCTCCAAACAGGGCTATCTCCCCTTATGCTATGTCGATCGAGTCTGTCGTCAGACACTTATCAAATTCCAAGCATGATTAATCTGTCCATGTGTCTGTTCTATTATAATCACTGCTAGATGTCAATTATTCATATAGCATACAACCAGAACATTATTTCACAAACGTACATTTACCATGTCAATTCAAATCGGTAAAATGGCTATCAGATACACTCGATAAAATGGTATTTGGTTCCAACCTGCTATAGATGTGTATGACGTTTTGATTTTTATTGAAAAGGTGTTCAGATTTTATTTTCAAAAAAATCAAATTCCGTTTGCTCTTTAACAAAGCGGACTACTTTTTGATATATTATGGGTTCGTTTACGCCTAAGGAATTAGGCCTAATAGTGCTGCCTGATTCAGGAATAATTACCAAAACACTTCAGGAAATCTGGTTAGTTTAGGGCGCTCCTCGCAGTCATTTGTCAGAATAGACCTGAGCGGAGAGTGCCAAAGGACGTTTTCATACCCAAAATAATAGATATAATGAGCTATAATAACCCTGTTTGTCTACTGGGTAGCAGTGGAAGAAGGAGACAAGTTGAAAAGACTTTTGCATTTCGTGAAATGGAACTTCTGGTGTAAATTACCAGAAACAACTGAGATCAAAACCTGCCGCTGTGGCGGCCATGTTGATGAAAGTGTATGTCTAGCGTTTGTTTTTGTCCACCGGCGCAATGCGACCAGGAGACTTCAAAATGGCTTGTGTTCTGTGGATTGTTAGGTCTGCATGTTGGTGGTGTCACTAAGGGTTTCGTTTCATCCTTCGTGAGTGTCCGTGCGAATTATATATGCGTTGGGACACGATAAACTTGAAAGGCTTTCGTATTACTCTGAAACGAAATGGTACGATAAGGCGAGATAATACGCGGCGCAGTTGAAATCGAAATAGTAAAATGTCCTAAAAATAATTTTGTTTTAATGTAATTGCAAGAGAAAATATGGGAAATCCTAGCTCAATTGCGTTTTGATAATAGTTATAACATGAAATTGAAGAAATTAATGTGTTAAAAATAAGAGCAGCAAAAGATGGCAATGGTGGCAATGATGAAGCCAACGCCAAATTAAGAGAGTACTCAAGGCTGTACCCGACTTGATTTGGGGCACTATTCAGATGGCCAAGGTATCCGGAGTAACGACTGTCCCATCTAGTACGAGCATGTCTGCAATTAATGTTGAAATATTGAGGAACATCACTCGGGAGAAGGTATGGTGAATGCCTTGTACCAGAGAAAAGAACAAACCTATACAATTCATCACCACAGGGCAAAATTGTGTTCAAGTGGACTTTCATCCATGTGTTTCGGATTGCATGAATGCGCTCAGGCAGGAAAAAAAAACAATTACAAGGACACTGATGTCTTTCGGAATCCGATGAGATGCAATCACTTCCCTGATGATAGTCTGCAGAAATTATGACTGATGGTGATAGACCATGGTATGGTCCAGGATTTAGTTCCACATAAATGGAAAAAATCAAACGAGTGTATGAATAGTGTTACAGGTCTCTGTATTGCCAACCGATTTGACCAGTTGTGCCAGTGTATCTTGATCTGAATGTTGTTGGCTCAACACAGTAACCATTGGAAACATCTGCAGACTGGAGGAAAATACACAAAAACAAAGTGAAGCAATAGGTAAAATTTTAAATTTTCAGCTTTCTGATATAAAATATAAAATTCACTACAGGAGCGAGTCCCCACTATAATCATACTGTAACTTTGCATAAAATCAATGCCCATGTTTGACAACCCAAAACTTACTTTGCCTCTGGCAGCTTTGAATCTTTGAATTTTTACAGGCAAAATATCTGAGCTGTAGACTGTGGCGGACTTTTACGGAAGTTAAATATGTTTTTATCAAAATAATTAGACTATCAACAAATCAGTGTCTGGTGAGAATCCCTCTACTATAGTGAACAGTATCGGGTCACAGTATCATCAATTAAAAAAATATTTTCATGTCAGCAAATCAGATTCAATCTCCAAGATGGCACACCAAGTCAATTTTATTTCAATTTCCAAGATGTCTCCAAGTTAAAAAAGAAAAATAATCAGCTCCAAGACGTAATAAATCAAGACGGAATGCAAATGATGGGATTGTTGTTGATGTTCTCCGTTATCTCTTACCACTGTTGACTTGTGTTGTTATTGTAACTTCGGTCGAGGCTAAATTCCTGACGTTCAAGCGATCGATTCGTGGCCTTTCGATTATGACAATGGCGTATATCATAAAATATAACTGCAGTAAATCAAGGTAAAACAAAACAAAGTGAAACCGAAATTGTTGTTGTGGAAGGAAATGACGTCTGAGGAAATCATTCTCCTCGCATGAAAGCACAGTCATCTTTATCTCTGCTGCAGTCATATCGACTGGCTGCCTCCAAATGTATTCCTCCCTGTATGTAATACCAATGGAGACAACCAGTCTAATGTCGCAGTCTGACATTTATGTTTTAACACGATTGGAAGTGTTGTGGAGTTTGACCCTTAGGTACTATTTTTCTGACTTTTTCTCTTTTTCTGACTTATATCAACGATTGCAAAGTATTCTTCGGGCCTAAGAAACAACATTCGAAGGATACAATCTTAAGCGATGATCCAGGGCCGTAATTCCTGTCTGCCAGAAGACGATAGAATGAAAGCCTGGAGTTGTCCATTTTTATCAAAAACAACACAGAACTATTTGTCGGAATGACATCTTGGTCGGGTAGTCAAGCGCCAGCGTCGACAGGGGCTGTCCTGATTGGCCAGTGAACAGATATTTGAAGACGATCCCAATAGCACGTCATTACACGACGGTTAAAAATGGCTCCGATATCAGTCACGGAGTGTGAACCTTCAAATATTTGTCCTTCCGGAGATAGGTAGAACGCTCGGTAGTAGGTTCACAAATGGCCCCCCCCCCGCCCACCCCCACCTCCTCCAGGTCCTACGGTTATCTCAAGTTACGATAGGGTAAGCAGTTTCACCAGAATCGATTACGAATAGCCGGCAAGTAATTGGTGTAAGCGAATACCAATTTAGTGGTGAATGGAGCCTCTCCTTCTTTGCTAATATACGTCTGGGTTCGTTAACAGGGAAATCTTCGCCCCGAGGCTATACAAGTCTACCTTCTATGTTATTGACTGTTTGCGCATATTATGAGGGATGGCTTTAGAACGAAGGGAAGAAAATGTTACTCCATGCATGCGTATAAAAGTATGCGGTTGAACAATTCGAGTAAATGGCACTCACCGGAGCAGGCATATAAATGTAGCTTTCACCTTAATGCCTGATCGAAAATCAGTATACAAGGGTTCAGGTAATACTCACGGTGATGGTGAAATACTGCTTGCAAATAATCTATCGTTGGGAGCCATGGGTATGTCCTACATAGGCAATTCTGGAACTGATTAGTACTTTAAAGTAACTGCATATTTCGGATAGTTGTTTTGCTATCATCATTGAAAACTGTTTTTCGCTTCTCTCTTGCGGAAAAAATCATCTACATATAACATATATGGAATCCATTCTGATGTACGAAATAGGTATTTCGATTATTGACGCCGAGTTCATTCACAGCGGCTGAATATTGAATCTGACGCCTAAAATGCATCCTTTTCATCGGACAGAGAGGAAGAGTGGGTGGTATAATGTATGTCCAGCAACATACTTGCTTAATTATAGAAATGAAACGAGGCGGACGCCGTATAGCGAGGAAATAATATAAATCATCGGAGTAATAATTAAACGCACGTATTGAGGTCTTCATCCCGACGTTAATTATTTATGGTGTATACAAACCGTGAATAGACAATAACTGTATAAGGTAATGGCCCCTCGAGACATAACGCTAAACTGTTTTTGTTAATTAATTTGAATTAGAAACTATCAGTTTCCTGTATTGGAAAATGACAAATCTACGGATGGGTGGAAACAGCCTTGTGTCCATTCCTCATATAGGAATTGAATTGAGATAGGAATTGGATATTTCCCTATTGTTTCTCGTCTCATCGCCCGATCTCATTATTGGACGGC
>JAVTVY010045816.1:0-21559 GCA_036873755.1 Hanleya hanleyi | reverse complement strand
GCTTCCTCAGTACGGCTTCATGCTTCCTCAGTAGGGCTTCATGCTTCCTCAGTACGGCTTCATGCTTCCTCAGTAGGGCTTCATGCTTCCTCAGTACGGCTTCATGCTTCCTCAGTAGGGCTTCATGCTTCCTCAGTAGGGCTTCATGCTTCCTCAGTAGGGCTTCATGCTTCCTCAGTAGGGCTTCATGCTTCCTCAGTAGGGCTTCATGCTTCCTCAGTAGGGCTTCATGCTTCCTCAGTAGGGCTTCATGCTTCCTCAGTACGGCTTCATGCTTCCTCAGTACGGCTTCATGCTTCCTCAGTAGGGCTTCATGCTTCCTCAGTAGGGCTTCATGCTTCCTCAGTACGGCTTCATGCTTCCTCAGTACGGCTTCATGCTTCCTCAGTAGGGCTTCATGCTTCCTCAGCAGGGCTTCATGCTTCCTCAGTACGGCTTCATGCTTCCTCAGTACGGCTTCATGCTTCCTCAGTAGGGCTTCATGCTTCCTCAGTACGGCTTCATGCTTCCTCAGTAGGGCTTCATGCTTCCTCAGTAGGGCTTCATGCTTCCTCAGTAGGGCTTCATGCTTCCTCAGTAGGGCTTCATGCTTCCTCAGTAGGGCTTCATGCTTCCTCAGTACGGCTTCATGCTTCCTCAGTACGGCTTCATGCTTCCTCAGTACGGCTTCATGCTTCCTCAGTACGGCTTCATGCTTCCTCAGTACGGCTTCATGCTTCCTCAGTACGGCTTCATGCTTCCTCAGTACGGCTTCATGCTTCCTCAGTAGGGCTTTATACCTTTCCAGCAGGGCTTTACATCTTCCAAGCAGGGCTTTACATCTTCCAAGCAGGGCTTCACGCTTTCCCAGCAGGGCTTCATGCTTTCCCAGCAAGGCTTCATGCTTTCCCAGCAGGGCTTCATGCTTCCCCAACAGGGCTTCACACCTTCCCAGCAGGGCTTCACGCCTTCCCAGCAGGGCTCCATGGCTTCCTAGCAGGGTTCGACACCTTCCCAGTAGGGCTTGACGCCTTTCCAGCAGGGCTTTACGCCTTCCCCTTAGGGGCTACATGCCTTCCCAATGGGGCTACTTGCCTTTCCAGCAGGGCTTAATGCCTTTTGCGCTTGTACTTATGAAGAATAAACCCTCCATTTGTATAACCAGGCTATGGACTTGTTCAGAGGCCACTCTGAAAACTTGTCTTCTCCTTGAATATTTGTTGAACTATTTAAGCTGTACTTTTGTATGTAACCTAACAGATACATATAACAAATTGTGTTTGAATTACTCCTATAATATTTTCTCTCTCTCTCCCCATCGTTCTCTTTTTATTTTTATCCTATATTTCCTTAGTTTTCATCCAACATGTATATTCTGTCTCTCCTATATTTTCCCTGAAGAACACTTGACGGCCTGTATATTATACATACTGACTTTTATGATCAGCTTGTGAAGGAGTTACCTCCCTGTATTTCAGATGTTCCCGACAAACCTGAAGCACCAATCCGTGTGACAGACATCAATAAAGATGCCATGACTGTGCACTGGAACCCACCCAAGGACGACGGTGGGGCACCAATCAAGGCCTACACTGTTGAACGACATGATACCAAGAGAACAACATGGGTGAAAGCGGGGAAGGTCAAGGGTGACATCCTGACCTTGCCCCTCACAGGACTGACAGAGGGTGCGGAGTACAGTTTCCGAGTTTGTGCCGAGAACGAGATCGGAGCTGGGGACTTTGTGGAGTCATCAGAGACGTACCTAGCGGAGAGCCCGTTTGGTATGTTGTTAAGTCGTCGGTCTGTGTTTGGCCTGTGTTGCATGTGGTGTTGTGATGTGTTTATACTCCGCGCTCTCCAGAGGTTTGTGTTTACTAATATCCAGATCATTCCTCATAATCCCTGCCTATTTTGCTATGTGCGAAGTTCCTGGTTCAGCGGGGACTTCACTCGCCTTCCTCTCCCACGTTATAGGAAATCATATTTCATCCTCATCGCAGCATTGTCCACCGCATTATCCCTCTCGGCCTTTGTTAGTTATAATTATCACTGGCTGGGATAGGCGCTGTTTAAGAAAAACAAATTATTGGGCATAACATAACCACACACCACCCATAGAAATTTTTAGTATTTCTATAATCGTGTTTTTATGGTGAAATTTGGGGATGACATAGAAAAAATATGAATAAGACAGTGGCCTAAGATCAAATTCAGGAATTTTGGGAAGCCGAGGAACTACTCAGATTTTATCATCATTCTAAAGACCCATCAAAGGATGTACATGTATGTCAGTGCAGAAATATCTTCTTTTCAATTAAATAGTCCATCAGATATTAATCTGAACTTCTCAGGAGCTTATACAGAATGGATAATTAAAATAAATGTATTCTAAAGAAAATTAAATCACCCAAATCTTTCTTGAGGTATTACAGCTTAAATTTAATCATCGTCAATTGTTATAGTATTATTGTATCCATTCAAACATTCCAGTTTATAGTTCTAGTTATTGATATATACACACACATTTATATATTTATATTAACCAGCCAGGTAGTCCCTTTATTTGTATAGTTTTTATATTACCAAAGTATTATGTGATTATTTATCCTTCCTTTCCTCATATATGTGCTATATATACACTACTGCCCATAACCAACTATCAAAAGTGCACCAAATAGGTACTTAGTTCTGAGCGGTACTGTATTAATCTATTTATTCACCCCTTATATGGAACCATAAATCTCCAGCTTTATGTGTTACAATGTTGAGATATTTACTGTTTATCTGTGAATATTATGATGCTAAAAGGTGCAATTTTGTCTGTTATATTTTGCAAAAACACATTAACGTAAATATTAGGTTATACTGTAGCTGTTAATGTTCAATCGAGATCATAACCATTTCATAGCTTAATAGTTAACATACATTAAATATATCATAAAAACCACTGGACATGACAGATGTGAAATTTTAACATATATTTCAGTATTTATTCATATTTTGTATTGCATTTATTTACATATCATTACTCATTCATAAATACCCCAGAAAATATATATAAATAGTTTTCGCATATTATTTTTGCTATTTACAATTTTATACATATCTCTGTACAGTTGTATATTGTGTATACATTTATATAGGTTGTGACACTGAAGTATCTTTGTGACATGTACTGGTTAATGAGCGTGTTCAGAAACTCTGTGGCATTGTGGGATATCTTTCAGTTTCAGAGCACTTCATTGGTTCATTCAAATTTTTAAACAGAAATCTGGTATTTTTATTGGCTCATTTGAAATTGGAAGAGCATCCAGCCAATCAATGAGTTTGTGAAGAGTATATTGTATATGTTACCATGGTTACAGGTTTATGTTACCATGGTCATAAAGCTGGAAAATAAAATAAACTTTTTACTAAAAATCTATGTTTTGAGGTATCTTTTTCATCTCTCATCCTCGCTAAGCCTGTCTTGTTGGTTAAAAGTTCATAAAATGGCAGTAAAAAATCATTTCTTCAGTTCATTTCATGAAACTAACAAAACTCCTTCCTTCACTAACTTTTTCAATCATTTACTATTACTAACTGCTGTTGGGTTTTAATAATGTCTTTATTTAATGCATGATATTTGCCGACGTTTTTTTTTGTTGATAGCATTTTAGTTTTAGACATTTTGTTGGAGTGGCTTAGCCCCACAAATTGGAATGTATCCTCAGTCCGGGCTTAAATTCACAACATCTTCCGTCTTATACAGGTACATTGTTGTGCTTGGCATTGTTGGAGTATAATAATTCAATATTGATGACAATAATTCAAGATTGATGACAATAATTCCAGAGTGATGACAATAATTTGAGAGCGATGATAATTCAAGATTGACATCCTCGTGTTCTCCGTTTCTTCTCGACTTGAATTTTTTAACCCAGTGAATCTCTGGTGAACATTGGGGTGAAAGTGTAATGATGTTACCAGTTCAGCATCGAAGTGCAAATAATTGATGGACACTCCTAGAAACAAAGTACATCTGAGTGAAGAACGTATCCTCGACTATGTCCACAGAGCGCTGCCCAACTCTGGTGAAAACAAGCACAACTCCTTGGACCCCATATGTGTGGCTTAGCTGAGATTTTCGTTTGAATGCCAGGTTAAGATGATGCCGTTAAACCATGCATCGTGATCAACCTTATTACTGTTAGCCAGTTTGTTTGCTGTTGAATTTTGAAAAATTTTATCGTTTGTTTATCGTTGAACATCGTTTGTTCGTTCGTTTTGTTTTTGGTTGAACTTTGGTGATGATTACGTTGTTGAGTTTTGTTTAGTGCTTTATTTTGCCTCCGACTACCACGCATGATGACAGAGAGTGAGCCTGCATGACAGTACCAAAGGGAGGTAAGTCTAATCTAACATAGCTGTTCGATCATATTTTGTTCTTTAATCAATTTCATATAGAGAATAGATTATTTAATTGTATTTTGTTTTAACAGCATCATTATTTGAAAGAGAGCTGGTGGTTATGCAGTTCTGTGCTGATTAATTCATTTTGAACTTCGCACATTCTTTAAACAAGTGTATTGGGACAGTTGATTTGAATATCAAATAATTCTCAACAGCAATCATCCACAAGAATGAGGATGTTGACTTTATTTGAAGAAATTTTATAAATGTGCACTTATATATATTCTGATATCATTGAAGAATCAGCATATATATCATTATTCAGTTTTCCTTTCTTTGCCTACTTTACTAACTTACCTCTGTTTGATAAAATAGGCAAACCATCTGCGCCTCTTGGCCCTCTTATTACGACAAACATCATAGAAGATGGTGTCACATTGTCATGGCAACCACCGGAGTCTGATGGTGGATCTCCAATCACCGGTTACCTCATCGAGAAGTATGACTCTAAGAAGATGAAATGGACAAAGGTGATGGATGTCGACCAGGAAACCCTGACGTACGATGTCCGTAAACTGATGGAAGGAACCAGATATCGCTTCCGTGTGTCTGCTCTCAATAATGAGGGACAGGGGGCGCCACTGGAAACCACAGACGAAATCATTCCAGAGAGACCACCTGGTGAGGACTTGCTATGACCAAGTTATTTCATGAAATATTATATCATAAATCTGAGGATTTGAGCTGTGTATTATTCCCCTTTATGAAATAGAAGGGATATATTACATTTGTCCTGTCTGTCTGTCTCTCGGTCTGTCCTGATATCTAAGCAGGCATGACCTTCCAATTTTCAATTTAGCTGTAAATACATTACTATATTTTATATAGGATCTCTTCAAATGGCTTACCATTTCTTATTTGCAAAAAATATTAACACTGCCCAATATTGTTGTTTTGAAAACCTTTACCATTGTCCAATTCAGAGCCTCCCAGCAAACCAGTTGGACCAATCAAAATCAGTCACTTGATGGGAGATTCCGTTCAGCTGACCTGGTCGCCTCCAAAGAAAGATGGTGGCCGACCGGTCAAATCCTATCAAATTGAGATGTCCGAAGACAACATGACATGGACGTCATTAGCTACAACGGAAGCCAAAGAGACCTCGTACCGAGTCAAAGATCTTGAAGAGGGCAAATCGTACTACTTCAGTGTGATGGCCCTTAATGAGATTGGCCTAAGTGAACCTTTGACCTCTGACGCCATCACGCCAACGACCCCAATAGGTAAGATGGACTAACTGATCATGCTGATGTGGAGGAAGTAATAAACTGAATCTTGGAATTAAAACATTTCTCTTAACAGCTGAGTTAGTAGGGAACAACTGTGTATAACCTTAATGGATTGCATCCACATTGATGGTACTATCATATATTTGAAGATCTGGTTCTCATTCCAGTGTGAATATATGTCATCATTGACATGGATGATCTATATTTCTGACCAATAGGATTTATTTCTAATATAGATGTTCCGGCATCACCCGAGGGTCCGCTAGAAGTTTCCGACATCCAGAGAGATGCGGTCACGTTGTCATGGCAACCTCCCACAGATGACGGAGGTTCGCCGGTAACGCAATACGTCATTGAGAAACGTGATGCCAAGCACACATCGTGGACCAAGGTTGACACAGTTGATGCCGATGTAACAGAGTATTGTGTGAAAGGACTTCTAGAGGACAGCGAGTATCTGTTCCGGGTGATCGCGGAGAATAAGGCTGGGCGAGGATCTCCACTGGAGAGAGACAGATCTATCACACCAAGGAGTCCATTTGGTAAGAGCACTTAGCACATCTCCCATGAACTCAATGGTCTAATCCATCACCATGTTGTAAGCTAAATTGTGTTGATTTTGGGAAATATCCACTTTGTTTTAGAGGGGCTTATAGCTATATCTGATGTGGATTTTTTTTCATAGATGCTGCTTTTGAAATGAAATATCAAACATGGTTCTTGCTTGCTGTCTCTAATTTCCTCTATAAGAAAACTATTTATTCGCCTACTTTTTGTTGTAAATTATAATGCAGCAGCAGAAATACATGTACATGTACACTACACTAAAAGTTATATTTACCATCCATTTGATGTACTTGGAATGCATGCAAAGGGTCATTGGAACCAACAGAGACCACGTTCACCGTCCATGACCTCCTGGATGGCACGGAGTACTACTTCCGGGTGAAGGCCGTCAATGATGAGGGCCACAGTGAACCCATGTACAGAAATATATGTGAAATGGTTGCTACAATCATTTGGCATTCATTTCCCATGCAATTGAGTTCACAATCATTTTCTATTACAGAAAATTTATGATAAATATGAATGTGTAGTGTGATAGTTTCGGTCTCTTGTAATAAATTTAATTAAACATAAGACATGTAACACAAGGCTGCCTGCATCAAAGAGTAAGTCTTGGAATCCAGAGAAACATGCACCACCATTACTCAGTGATTACCTGGGTTCAAGTGCGGATCAGAGCGAATCATTTTCATGCCATTAATTTAATTTTATGATGCTAACTAATCTGTAATATTATTATGAGTTTTGAATTTAAGCAATGTAGAAATATGACCTCTATATTTGATGCGATTTATTTCAGATGTGCCCGAGAAACCCGTAGGACCATTAACAATAAGTGACGTTACAGATAGTACAGCCATCCTCCAATGGCAGCCCCCAGAAGATGATGGTGGACTTCCACTGACCGGATACCTGGTGGAGATGAGACCATCCACACGGTCAAGTTGGATGAAGGCCGGGTCATTGGAACCAACAGAGACCACGTTCACCGTCCATGACCTCCTGGATGGCACGGAGTACTACTTCCGGGTCAAGGCCGTCAATGATGAGGGCCACAGTGAACCCTTGGAGTCATCTGACACCGCTAAACCAAAGAAGAAAATATGTAAGTCCTATCTTCATGAGCACTCGCAGTTGCCCGACTAATTTCTCGGAAGTGTTCAGAAGCTGTCCGGCTTTAGACACTTTAGTTTCTCCATTCATGACGATAGCCAATGGGATTTGTCAAATCGACCAATCAGCACAGTTTCTCCATTCATCACAATAGCCAATGGAATTTGTCAAAATCAACCAATCAGCACAGTTTCTTCATTCATGACATTAGCCATTGGAATTTGTCAAATCGACTAATCAGCAAAGTTTCTCCATTCATGACATTAACCAATGGAATTTGTCAAAATCTACCAATCAGCACAGTTTCTCCATTCATGACATTAGCCAATGGAATTTGTCAAATCGACCAATCAATTGTCAGATGTCAAGCAGAATGATGTCCCATGATGCATTGTACATTTGAAATGGTCTATATCACCTTGAAGAGACTTTTTGCCAACTCTTCAATCACAGGAAGCAAAATTTCCCACCATAAAATCAGGTGCTGATCAAATGTATTGGAAGAGAAAGTTGACAATGATTCAAAATTATGCAGATAATCATGCGATTTTAGATAACTGATTGAATGTTGTCCACAAAATTGGGGTGATTGAATTTTATTAGGGTGATTGAATTACTAGGATTTACCAACTTATATATTTGAAAAGATTAGCAATGATATGGAAGTGTGAAATTGCATCGTTGGAGAACTCGTTTTATAAAACCATAATTTGACAAACACAATGTGTTACCATGGTTACGGTAATTCCCCTAATAATTCGATCACAGGAAGTTCACTTTTCAACTCTGTTATTCGAACACAGAGAAAAAGTAATATTCCCATTCTTCATTCAACTTGAAGAAAAGCCATATAATGACAAAATGTGACACTTTGTGGCTGGTGCCATCAAGAATATTTCCAGATTAAGCCATATTTGCTGCACTTCCGATGATAGAATTTTTAGGGGAATTACCGTGGTGTTACGATTATCTTGATAGCATCTTGACCACACTGTGGTGGCCTTGTGGTAAAGCGCTTGGCAGGGTTGATCCCGGGCCGAGTCATACAAAAGACTCAAAAAAGTGGAACTTGAATCTTCCTGACTTGGTGCTCCACAGGAAGAGGATAGATCCAGGACTGGTGGGACCAGTGTCAGGATAATGTGACTGGGTCATCATGATTTGACTGAAAAACAGTTGAAAGCAATGTTAAAATCTTACTCACTCACTCGCTCACGCACACTCACTTGATAGCATCTGAAATATGAAAAGAATTATTTCTCTCACAGTAATCATAGTAATGGCTGAAGTAAGCCTTCATGTTTATCTCTTGGTTTCACTTTCATTTTCGATCAGTACCACCTGATGCACCATCCTTTGTGAGGACGACCAAAGTAGGTCAAGATTTTGTCAACCTGGAGTGGAAGGCTCCTGTCCGAGATGGTGGCGCCAAAATCACCGGATTCATCGTGGAAAAATGTGAGGAGACTTCTGAAGAATGGGTCAAGGTCAAAACGCTGAAACCTTTTGATACTAGCTACAAGGTCACCGACCTGAAGGAGAATGTTGGTTACCTGTTCGCCGTCTCCGCTCAAAATGAGGCCGGGGTCGGAAAACCATGTGAGACTGAGTCCGCTGTCACACCTAAACGACCTGCAGGTAAGCAAAACCTACTTACCTGACAAATTTCTTCTTAGAATGCTGCTTTATTTGCATTTTCCTTGAGAGTAAATCACATATTTTGCAGAAAGTGGTTCTTGTATACTGGTGTAGGCTCATAACTGTGTTGGAGAAGAGTAATAGGCAATGATTCACAAAAACTCTTGATATCAAATTCTTGGGGTGAAATTTCAGGGATCCTAGATGTTCCAATTCTGGAGTGCATACATATTGTATTATACATTTAATTTGTCCATGCATATTTCATAAAAGTCATGTGTTGAGACATCAGCAAGTAGCCACCTTGAACTTAGTATTAAGGGCTTGTAACCCACCTGGAGGGTCAACATTGAGAAAAGAATTTTATTGCACATTCCTTTAGTGCTATATCGATTCTTTCTCCAAGTGGCGAATATATGTTTGCCTAGGTGCAATTGTAGGCTTCAAATCTTATTACGAATGGAAAAAAATGTCGCCTAAAATGACAAATGGCAGTGGGTGTGTGAAAATCCATGTGGTGGATCACAATCTCTTAAGTCCTTAAAAAGTCCTTGAATTTTGTATGTCAACATAGAAGGAACCCTGACGTTGTTCATGAGTACAGTGTAAACCTCTTAACTTCATATATCCTTGAGCCATGACAAACCTATGTAATTACCCAGTCTACCCCTTTAAACAGACCCAGGTATTGGGCTTGTATTAGACTCCTGCACAGGCACTTACTGGGCATGTGAATGGGCACTTTGACGAGTGTGAGGTTTTCCTCCCTGAAAGTGGACTCTCACTAGCCTGACTATGTCAGTCCGAAACTGTACAATATGATATCCCAGAGCTATCCTCACTCTAAAAATAGCATAACAATCGGGTCATGTCGTGATTCAAATTTAGCCAATCAGAGTACCTGTTAGACTCGTTAGCAGACTATCAGCAGTAGAAACGGTCTGCCCAGGGGAGACCCAGATCCAATGCAGTTAAGAAGAATTTTCAAATAAGCAGCATGTAATGCATGTGGCTCTACTGATTTCATTTATTTGGTATTCAAAGAAATTAGTGGCTTGTAACCCTACTGATACTACTACTTCATGGGACAGTGTTCTTCACCGTTCTTCAATAGTTCGGAATCTTCTACCTGTTTCCTAAAGAGTTGTTTGCTGTTTTAGCTAACCTTTCGTATTGGACGCTCCTATGGAGGACCAATTACTGATGCAGCAACAACAACGTTTTCCCATTTAGAAAGCAGATTTTGATATCTACATCATGGGTCAAGTGAGACCATCACATGTTTGTGAAGACTGGGATAAAACCTATAAATAGCAATCCAATGAGAATGCTCGTCTTAATTTAAAATCGCACTGGTTGAATGACCAATCACTGAAGGGGAGACAGCTGGAGTTGCATGCTGACACTGTCTGTTATTATCTTGATTTAACAGAGAATCTTACAGTCGATTGTTTTAGATTGGGAGTTGTCTCCCCCTGATCTGTGTAATTCATACATAGGTCACAATAAAGTTGAATTGAATTGAATTGATTACAGGTCCCCCAAGTGCACCTACTGGACCACTACTGGTGAAAGACCTTGACAGAAACTCTGTCACCTTTGAATGGCAACCACCAAAGGACGATGGAGGATCTCCCGTCTCGCACTACATCATCGAGAAGCGTGATGCCAAACGTACCATGTGGTCACAAGTGGAGAAGATTGACAGCTCGGAGACATCCTACACTGCCAAGAACCTCGTGGAAGGCAATGAATACGTGTTCCGAGTGATTGCTGAGAACAATAAAGGTACCAGTCAGCCTCTGGAGATGGACAAGTCCGTACAACCCAAGAGTCCTTATGGTGAGTATCGCTGGGTTCACTGGGATGAGCTGTTACCATGGTGATAAGGATGTTTAGATTGTGAGTAGTAGTGAATTAGTCATTTGCGTGTGATAGTCTAACCTGCAACCCTCTCTAAGGCTACGTCAATGACTGGTTTAGAGAGTTTGCATTTTTGCCATACTGTAAGAGGGAGCTTGGGTGAAATCCATTCAACGATAACCTATCCAGTGCCTACCATTACAGCGTTATCCTAAAATTAATTGAATTTTACCGGGAGAGCTAAAAATATATGTGTATGGGTTGGGGGAGGGGGAGGGGGGAGTGGATAGACCACTTATATATTTGGTCGAGGTTGTCCCCTCTTCACATGCTTTTAACAGTAGACTTAGCTTAGAAAATTATGCTTGGCGTGTAGCTCAATTTTACCACAGTAAGACAGTGGTACTACTTCATAATTGAACCATTGCCTCAATCATCGTACATTGAGTGTATTTCCAATCCATATGTTCTACTTTCCTGCTTATATTACAGATGTTCCTGAGAAACCACTGGGCCCGTTAACTGTAAGCGAGGTGACAGACAGTTCAGCCGTCCTCCAATGGCAGCCCCCTGAAGATGACGGTGGACTTCCACTGACCGGATATCTAGTTGAGATGAGACCATCCACACGGTCAAGTTGGATGAAGGCGGGGTCACTAGAACCTACAGATACCACATTCACTGTCCGTGACCTCCTGGAGGGTACAGAATACTACTTCCGGGTCACGGCCATCAATGATGAGGGTCGCAGTGAACCCTTGGAATGCTCTGATACCGCTAGACCCAAGAAGAAAATAGGTTAGTTTGAGCTGATTGGTTGATATTATTTGATCCTATATGGTTTGTGTGAGTGAAGACGCCAATTTCTCCTGGCAACATTTTTATGGTTGGAAACTTACTTTTATAACCTCACATATCAGTTCACAATATTGCAATACTTGGACAATGCACATACAAAGGGAGGTAACTCTTTACTGTTATCTATGAATATTCTATTGCTGTTAACATGACGTTTCAATCGTAATTTCAATTGTTTCTATATTCAGTGCCACCCGATTCGCCAACGAATCTTAAAACAACGAAAATCGGACAAGACTTTGTGAATTTGGAATGGAAGGCGCCATCCAAAGATGGCGGCTCGAAGATCACCGGATACATGGTGGAAAAATGTGAGGAGACGTCTGAAGCATGGGTCAAGGTCGCATCCGTGAAGCCATATGACACTAGTGTCAAGGTCACAGACCTTAAGGAGAATGTGGGTTACTTCTTCGCAGTATCAGCCAAGAATGAGGCTGGACTAAGTCAACCATGTGAGATCGACTCGCCTGTGACCCCCAAGCGACCAGCAGGTATGTGAAAAGTAACAATCTTATCCAGACACTACAAATACAGATCAGTGAGAAAAGGTTTTCAGTACCTTATCCGACATAACTGAAACTAACTCAGAATGGATGCGCCATATACATGTACATAGTGTTGTTTGTCTGGAAATATATTTGCTCCAATTTTTATACCCATGACTTGATCCAGGCCAATTTTGAACCCATGAATCGGGTTTGGGGTCCTCGAAATTGGACATTAAAAAAAAGTAAAATAATATAAATAATTAAGACCGACTCACCTTCCAGTGGTAATATATCTTAAGATTACTCAAATGATGCTCCTTCAGAAAACCTTGACCACCAGGGAGAGAGGTCTGTCTTAATCTCTTAACATCTCTCCTGCCTTTGTACGTACTTGATGCTTCAAGCATCCATGGAAATAAGTAAACATTTAGAACAACTATTGTGTATATCTCCATATAACATTCGGTCATCTAGGGAAATGGGTAACAACTCGACAATCTGTATATTTTATTTTATATCAAGACACCTTGTGCATAATATTTAATATTATGCAATACTATAGTTACTGGCAATTTTCATGAAATTCAATAGATCACTTGATAAGGCTCTAGCATTGAGCATTAAATATGTTTATGTGGAATACAGCTCAGAAGTTAGTCTATTTCTATGATGTTATCCCTGTTTATTTTGGTGATAAAATCTTCATACTGCTTGCGTAAAAGTCTCGAATAATTAACCATCAGCTGTGAGAGGTAAAGACGTTTTGAAGAATTGATAAATTTGAGTCCCTTCTCCTGAATCAGGCCCACCCAGTAAACCAGTTGGACCAATCCTCATCAAGGACCTACAGCGTAAATCCATCACCTTAGAGTGGCAGCCACCATCTGATGATGGCGGCTCACCCGTGACCAGATACATCATAGAAAAACGTGATGCCAAACGTTTGATCTGGTCCCCTGTTGACAAAGTAGACAGCACACAGACGTCATGTACCGCGAGAGACCTGTCAGAGGGGAGCGATTATGTGTTCCGTGTCATCGCCGAGAATTCTAAAGGTGCCGGCGAACCTCTGGAAATGGAGGAGTCAGTACAGCCAAAGAGTCCATTCAGTGAGTTTTTTTGTACACCGTACTTCAGAAGCCAATTCCAACAAATATTCTGCCTTCATTTAGCTTGTTCTATGATTGATTGAATTGAGTTCTATGAGGGATTGAATTTAAGTGTTCTATGAGTGATTGAATTGAGTTCTATGAGTGATTGAATAGAGGTTTCTATGAATGATTGAATTGAGTGTTCTATACGATTGATTGAATTGAGTGTTCTATGTTTGATTGAATTGAGTGTTCTATGAGCGATTGAATGGAGTGTTCTATCAGTGATTGAATTGAGTTCTATGAGTGATTGAATGGAGTGTTCTATGAGTGATTGAATGGAGTGTTCTATGAGTGATTGAATGGAGTGTTCTATGAGTGATTGAATGGAGTGTTCTATGAGTGATTGAATGGAGTGTTCTATCAGTGATTGAATGGAGTGTTCTATCAGTGATTGAATGGAGTGTTCTATCAGTGATTGAATGGAGTGTTCTATCACGTTCTATCACTGATTGAATTGAGTGTTACAGTCCTATGAGTGATTGAATTGAGTGTTTTATGAGTGATTCAGAGACCTTACCATTAGTCCTGTTAGTGCAGCTTCATACACCGGTGGATTTTTCTTTTCACACTTCAGAACAAGCCTTGATAGATCAGCCCACTGGTTCTCTTCAAAAGAATAAATACATGTAGACATGACACATCACTGATAACAAACCATAAACATTCCTCTTGTTGTCCTCATTTGAAGCTTTACTGATCAATTGAAGATGTTGAAGTGCAAAAATTGCAAAGACTTTCCTGCAACTAGATTTTTGCCGTCACGTCAAAACAATCCTTCAATTTCTCAGTTTCCTTAGCTGCAAGACCAGTGGAAAAAATGTAGAATTATGGAATTGCTTATAAAGTAATGTTTTGTGTTAATCACTTTCTGGGTTTTATGGGGAATTTATACTTCAATTTTGTTACAGATCCACCAAGCGCTCCTGTTGGTCCCCTGATATTCTCTGAACTGACAGATTCTTCCGTGACATTGTCATGGCAACCCTCAGAGACTGATGGCGGTCAGCCAATCACTGGCTATCTCATAGAGCAACGTGACTCCCGACGATCCACGTGGACAAAATCTGGGTCAGTTGGTGCCGAAACCAGGACCTTCAAGGCTGAGAATTTGGTTGAAAACAATGAATACTATTTCCGCGTTACCGCCCTAAATGAGGAAGGCCCTAGCGTTCCCTTGGAGTCGAAGGAGACGATAAAACCAGAGCGAGATCTCACAACGCCCGGCGCCCCAGACAATATGAAAGTCCTGGAGATTGGGAAAGACAGTATCACATTCCAGTGGCAACCTCCCAAGGATGATGGAGGGTCAAAGATCATGAACTACCATGTGAGAATGAGGCGAGAAGGGTCTGAGGAATGGACGGGCGTAGCTACGACAAAGGCCTACGAGACCCGGTGTACTGTTCCTGACCTGGATGAGACAATCGGATATTACTTCAGCATTTGTGCAGAGAATAAGCTGGGAGAGGGTGAATCCCTCGAGACGGAGTCACCAATGTCACCCGAGAAACCATTAGGTAAATGTTTACACTTCTAGCAAGAACCGCAGGATCTTGTCTTTATCATTTACGATAATCCCTCTAATAATTGCATCCCCCTATGAGGGATTGTGGTATAGAGAGTCTAGAAATCCCATGTGGATACATGTCTATATAGGGTTGGCCTGAGATACCTTCATGAACAATTTCTGCTATTTTAGTGTCATAAGGGACTAGGATTTGTGGATTTGATATCATTTATTTTCTAATTATAAGTTCAATTTAAATTTTGTTTAACAGAGAAGCCATCATCACCTCTTGGCCCCATCATTTTTACCGACATCCTCCGAGATTCCCTCACATTGTCATGGAAACCAAGCCAACACGATGGCGGCTCAGCCATGACAGGTTACATAGTGGAACGACGCGAGATGTGGAAGAGTTCCTGGTCACCCGTGACAACGGTGAAGCCTGGCATTACCACCTACTGCGTCCAGAATCTGAAGGAGGGACAGGAATATGTATTCCGTGTCATAGCCAAGAACCTGATTGGTCAGTCAGAGCCTCTGGAATCTGAGAGCGTCACACCGAAGAGTCCATACAGTAAGATAATACAGCTTTCACATGCTATCATTGTATGCTCTTGTGGTCTCTGTAATTTTGATGATCTCAGGACTTACACGTCCCGTATCTGGGTGCCATGTATCTGATACCATCTGTCGCATGTTCAGTGAAATCTGTGTAAATCTACATGTACCATACATGGGACCAGATTGTAGCGTCGGTTTTGACAGGTTTCAAAGTTTTTTAAGTGATGGAACCATAGATAATGCCTATATTTAGAAGTCTCGGTTTTCGGTTGAATATCCATGAATACAGTTTGTAAAACCAAGTGAAATCTAGTCCTTAAGGATCTATGATGAGAGAAGTTGTATAAAGTGTTGTTTGTATATATTATGAGATAAGTTGTATAACGTGTTTGTATATTATGAGAGAAGATACAAGTACCACGTTTATTTGACATTCTTTCAGATGTGCCATCTGCACCTATTGGCCCGATCGAGGTCAGTGACGTCACAGCCACATCCGTTGTCATTGCCTGGAAACCTCCAGAGAGTGACGGCGGTCTTCCTCTCACGGGATACGTCATTGAGAAACGTGACCGGAAGCGGCCATCTTGGGTCAAGGTCATGAAGGTCAACCCCGACATCCTTACGTACTGTGTGCAAAACCTCTCCACAGGGGAAGACTATTATTTCCGTGTTCTTGCCGAGAACGATGAAGGATTAAGTAAGCCATTGGAGATGGACCAACCAGTGACCCCTAAACGACCTCCAGGTATTTTTTTTTATCGTGTCACCAGATGTCTAGTACACTTTATTACTGCTCTCTCAAAATCTTGTGGCATTATAAATACCCACACACAACTCCATGTTAAAATTGCTGAGGTGAATCTTTTTTACCATCATGGCACATTAACCTTTGTAATTGAAAAGTCTGTTAATGGGCATATTCATTATTATGCAAATCAGGATGGAAGTAGGGACATGGATAACTTCATCACCTTTGAAACAAAAATGATATATTTGAAGTTTCTAATCTTTTCTAATTCCCTAGTCTTAATTTGAAAACTTTACCTCAAAACCAACGGCTCGGCACAAATACCAGTTACTGGTATTCGAGAACCAAATACTTAGTATTTGAAAATCATTCTGAGTATACAAGATAATGTATTTCTGAATAAGACATTCCACTTCCTGTGATTGGAATTATCAAATTGTCCTGAATCTGTAATGTACCACTTCAAGAACTCTGTGATTGGCTGAATGTTCTTCCAATATTCCTCACAAGCCAATTAAAATGCCCGATTTCATTTTGAAAATTTGAGTGAACCAATCAAATGTTTTTAAATGGGAATATATCCCTTGATGCACTGGTGTTTCTATAAAAGTCCATTATGATTGGCTGAATGTTCTTCCATTAAACTCCACAAGCCAATGAAAATACCAGATTTCATTTTGAAAATTTGAATGGACCAATCAATGGAAGGTATCCCTTGATGCACTAGAGTTCTATAAAAATCCTTTCAATGGTTAATATTCAGTGATAAAGTGTTACAAATCAAATGAATTTAGCCAGTAATTAATGTTTCGTTTCTTGCAGAGGCTCCAGGTGTGCCTGTAGGTCTCAAGGTCAGTGACCTCCAGCCTACATCTGTCACACTCGCGTGGCAACCACCCAAAGATGATGGCGGTTCGGAAATTACGTCGTACATCATCGAGGACAGCATCGCCGGTAAAGACTCGGTGAAGATAGCGACAGTTGAAGGGTTCTCTACCAAATACAAGGCCAAGGATCTGACACAGGATGTGGAACATGTCTTCAGAGTTCTCACTGTCAATGAGATCGGGATGAGCGGACCAGCCGTGGCTGAACCCGTCACTCCCACGAAACCTCTCGGTATGAAGCCCCCATTAATAACCAGGATTGTGCATGGCGGGACTGTAATGGAACATCGTAAATTTACCTGACATTGTAACATCCTCAAAGTTAATTATTTAAATATCAAATTTTGTTATACAGTGAAACTTGTGTCAACCTCCACTTTTGGGCCAGATTATAGTGTTGGTTTTGACAGGTTTCTGGTTGATCAAGGTTCAAAATACCTTAAATTTAAGTATAGAGACCCCTGTCTCAGCTGGTATTTTTCAGGTTGGTCGGTTTACCCAAGTGGCAATACTCAGGGGTTCCTCTGTAGATTAAATGGGTGTGTGATGGTGAAAAGTGAATTCCAAATTGTATTAGTAGTTGCAGCAATGGACAGGGCTTGATCTGTTTTGAAAGAAATATATAAATTGAAACGGGCATATAATTCTTCAATATTACAGTAGATGAAATCAGACAGAATTGTGAAGTTATTTTTGTTTTATTTGAAAAAAATGTCTGTGCAGCAGTTTTGATTGCATGAAACATCCTACATGTACCTGTTTTATTCATATTTCAACAGAAAAACCGAGCAAACCAGTTGGACCAATCCAAGTTCTGGATGTCCAGAAAGAGAACATAACCATTCAGTGGCAGCCACCAAAACAAGATGGCGGCTCTCCTTTAACGTCCTACATCTTGGAGAAGCGGGATGCCAAGAGAACCATTTGGAACAAAGTGGACCGTATTGGACCAAATGAAACCAAATACTGCTTCGACGGCCTCCTGGAGGGTTGTGAATACTACTTCCGCGTCTTCGCAGAGAACAAAGTTGGTCTAAGTGAACCCTTGGAATCTTCAAGCCACACCAAGGCCAAGAGTCCCTTTGGTGAGTAGCTCAGAGAGAGGGATAGGAAAATGCACTCTGTCCATCCATCACACTGTGTGTGCATGCACTGAACAGGAAAACTTCAAAACCCTTCGACCATTTCTCTCCAAAGTTGCTATGAAGACCTGGTATGAATTTAGCATTTCAGAAAAATCAAGTTGTTGATTTGACTCGTTTAGTGCACTAAGCCTTTTCCTGAAATGTTTGAATACCAATTCCTGGGTAAACTGACCAACCTCTAAATCCCGACATTATCCAAGGTCCCAATACTTAACTTTAAAGTGTACTATACCTTGATAAACCAGAACCCTGTCACACCGACAATATAATCTGGACCCAAGCATGGTCAGTATACACAGGTTTCACTGTATGTCCCGAGAGTACTATTATGCTTGTGGAGAAATGCAAGAATTGTAGAACAAAAATCATTAAGGTAAGCAAAATGCTGAAACCGCTAGGCTTATTCATCTGTAAATGATCCGCCAAAATATTTCTCTTCTTTGATCTGCCTGACATCTTGGCTCTAAATTTTCAATTTATCTAACATGTGTGTCAGTTAAGTAAGGTGAGATTTTGTCTTGAATATCAGATGCTCCGTCCACACCAGTCGGCCCGCTGACCATCTCTGACGTGACCGAAGATTCTTGTGAGCTGAGTTGGAAACCTCCAGAGAGTGACGGCGGTACCCCTCTCACCAAATTCATTGTGGAGATGCGCGAGTCTCGGCGCAGCGCCTGGGGTCGGGTGGCTGAGGTCAAACCAACGCTGACCCGGTGCTCCGTGCCCAGTCTGATTGTGGATAATGAGTATGTGTTCCGAGTGATCGCCGTTAACGCAGAGGGAGAGAGCGAACCTCTTCAATCTACGGACACAGCTGCACCAAAGAAGAAACTAGGTAAGATTTTGTTAAAGGTGAAATGCGGAGGTTTTCATATTTTTCTTTTTGTGGTCTTTGTAGATAAGTTAATTTTGGGACTATCAGCATACTTCTGTTTTTATTTCAAGTATTTTGTCTCTAAGTAGCTTTAAAAAAGTGCTCCAAAGTCGGTATTTCAAGCCCGGCCGATTTCAGAAATGAAATCAGCATTGCTAGTCTGCCCTTGTTTGATGCTGCTTTGTGACGTCACATCAGACCACCTGATTGGACG
The DNA here is from genome assembly GCA_036873755.1 of Hanleya hanleyi. Taxonomy (NCBI): domain Eukaryota; kingdom Metazoa; phylum Mollusca; class Polyplacophora; order Lepidopleurida; family Hanleyidae; genus Hanleya; species Hanleya hanleyi. The sequence continues at coordinate 2,276 of JAVTVY010045816.1, read as the reverse complement.
TCAATACTTGTAACGTTCAGTCTTCGTGAGACTAATCTGACCTGAGGTCATAATCAAGAAAAGATAAGTGATGCCAGTTTGCAAATCGGAATTGAGCTGGGCTTTGGGTACCAGCTTTTGAAAAGCTTCTAGCAGACAGACAGCTTCAAATTAAACCAGGCCAAGTGGACAGACCGATATTTCTATTATTATTCAACCTATATAAAATATAAATGAAAGAATCTAAAATTTTCTACAATCCTTAGATCAAAACAGAATTCTGATAATAGAGGAGCATTCTCTTGGACACCTGGTCCTGGATTGGTGTATAAGTGCCCATCAGATAACATGGCATGATCCACCACTGTGCAGTAACGGTTTAAAGTTCTGATCCTCCCGGCATTTCTAGCTTAAATGGCTGACAGGATTTCAACCAAATTTGACATTTCAGATGCTCCTGGCCCACCCGCTCATGTGAGAGTGAGTAAGGTGGGGAAGGACGACGTGATCATTGAGTGGGGTGTACCGCTCAAGGACGGCGGAGGAAAAATCACGAGATACCACATCTTAAAAATGGCCGACGATGACGAGACATGGACGGAAGTGGCTAATGTCAAACCCTTTGATAGCTACTATACCATACCTGATCTGGAGATAGGGCGTGGCTACTACTTCGCCGTGGCCGCAGAGAATGAAATGGGAGTGGGCAAGAAACAGGAGACTGAATCACTAGTCAAACCCAAGAAACCTATAGGTAATGAGATACATTGTTTGTGGGACTGGAGACACGACATCTGATAGAAATATTCTTCCCAACTATGTGAAAAACACTTTTAATGATGTTGTCACTCTATATCTGTGTTCTGTGCTGTTTAAAAATTCCATCTATGTGTAAACACTTGCTGACTTGCCACCTTCAAGCTTAAAATATGGTATCGGATATTAACATGTCACCCCCATGAGAGGATATGGTACGTACCTTGACCTTTGACCCCTGATATCTGTATATGAAGAGGGGCTATCTCATTCTGTGGATTAGTCCGAATGCAGCTATGATGTCATAAGGCTATGAAATATTCATAACATGGGCACACTGAACACCAAATTCAATTGAAGTAAGTAAGGGCTGTTTCGGAAAAAGGTACATGAGGTGGGGGGAAGACCACTTATTCTGACCGGGGCCCTCGGTGGCCGAGTCTCACACCGCTGAACCGGCACGGGTTCGAACCCAGCTGGTCCATGTGTGAAAGTCTGTCAGTTACTTGCCGAAGGGCGGTGGTTCTCTCCGGGTACTCCGGCTTCCTCCACCAACCAAACCATGAGTGAAACAAACTTGAGTGTGACATTAATCCAAATTCCCTTCCCCCTCCCTTACTGGAAAATCTTCCCCCCAAATCCCGTGTACTTCTTTCTGGAACAGACATAAGATCTAGATCCTCAAGCAACCTACGATTGGGAGCATTGGTAGGATATCAATTTATTAAGATTGAGATACTTTCCTGTTCAGATCATCTTTGTACATTTCATCAGTTCGTCAGTATAAATGTCTAAACATTTTGTGGTTGTTTCATATTTATAGAAAAGCCCTCTGCTCCAATGTCACCGTTAGAAGCCACTGATATACAACAAGACGGTGTAACATTGTCATGGAAACCGAGCGAATCCGATGGAGGTTCACCAATCATGGCATATGTTGTTGAGAAGCGCGAGTCGTGGAAGACAACATGGTCCCCTGCTGCCAAAGTCATGCCGGACGAAGATCTTGTCTGTACACTCGCTAACCTGAAGACAGATCAGGAATATTATTTCCGTGTGATGGCCGAAAATGTCGCTGGCATTTCCATGCCCCTTGAAACCGACACCAGTGTCACGCCAAAAAGTCCTTTTCGTAAGTAACCGGATTGCTATTCTCTGTCAAGATATGAAAATGCTTCAAACTTTAATTCCAGGTTCAGAGTTTGAGATAAGGGAAGATATGTGCATCTAAACAGTATTTGAAGGAGGAGGTACAAGGGAAACGCATTTGCTGCTCAAAGATTATTTGAGCGAATTTCAAACTTCTTGTCTGTCAAGAAGTTGAATGATTGAATATTACCAAATGCAAAGTTGAGACTAGTGGAATGGGTTATCATTTGTAGTTTGTGTTAAAACTTTGTCGATAAGCAGTCACCTTCTAGATAAAAGTGAAAGATGTAACTTTCATATTCCTACGTAGTAGGCTACCATCTGCAAATTGTTCGATAGTCAGTGAGTGAGTCCATCCAATCCTTTCGTCAGGAAAATAAGGAGAACCGTTG
>JAVTVY010045815.1:0-20523 GCA_036873755.1 Hanleya hanleyi | reverse complement strand
GGATGTTACTTGGTGTAGACATGGACCATCCGCGGTGCAAATGCGTCGTGTGAGGTGTCATCTTGTAGCAACGCCCACCAACGCCATTCTTAATGCTTCAACGCCCTGGAGAAATAGCTCAGAAGCTCTGATATTCCATGGAATTGTCACTAATTCTTCGAAATGCAGTGACGCCCGTCAACGCCCGTCGCTACACCTTAACACTCTAACATAACGCCATGATATAGAGCGAAGAGAGAACAACAACAGCAACAACAACAACAAGGATGACACATGAGAGAACAACAACAACAAGAAGTTTTTTCATATAGTTTATTCTCCCCAATGTTACATCATACCCACGCTGGGGGAGCCGCGTCGGGTATATTTACAATTCAAGAAGATTCTTATCCAATCAGAGGCTACCATTTGCATCTGTCATATTCGTTCCTGTCCGTTAGATGTATTCTCGGCTACTCTTGTCCAATCAGAAGTCGCCATTTCAGAAAGTTCCATCTTCGACCATGTTCGCTCTGAACCGTTTGTTCTAATGGTCATCGGGCAGGTCAGGATACCGTTGAGGAAACATATCCTCAGATAGTTGTTTGTGCATTCTGAGTATCTATCAGTGCATGGGTGAATACTTTCATCCGATGGGGTGGTGGGTCAGTTTAACCACGAAGAACGTAACATTGGTGACCCTCTCCACTATCCACTTGGTGTTGGGACGCTGTTCATAGGCCCATTCCAAGGGATCCACAGTGTCCAGTTGGGCCAGCATCGTCTCTAGCGACGCCCGATTGGTAATGGTGAAAGGATGGTCGTACACTGGGTTGATGGCACTGGAATAGAAATAGCACAATTCACGTGTCATCTTATGGCATAAGATGTACCCAAATGCTACATTTAATGTGAAGGACGTAGGTTGGTCATTGAAGATGGCTTCCACGTAGCTGCGTAGACGGGCGAGGTCGGTCAGTCGGAAATTGTACAAGTCCAATATAGGGTGATGACGGTGGAAGCAGTGTCGGATCATGGACCAATGGCGTCGATACATCTCACTCACTGGATGATCTTCGGGTAAGACATCGCTGGGAACATCCACCGCATCTTCCAGAAAATGTTCGTTGTTGTCAGGCGTATGACTGGAAACAGTAATGCTAGGGACCGGCTGGATATCTAGGCTCTTCTGAGCTGTGGGCATAGGCGGGCTCTCCGTGATCGCATCACCAGTGGCATTCTCCTCCCCGGGTTCATCTTCAGTGGATCTGTCCCTCCTGGGTGCCTCTTTAGTGGGAAGTTGTCCCTCATACCGTGGTGACGGACCATGAATCAAACGCTCATGCCGTTTTAACTGACTGGGTCGATTGAAGAGTTGACCACATTCTTCGCATGGACGCTTGGGTGGCACATGAATTGAACGTTCATGGCGCTGTAAATGATCAGGGCGCTGAAACGACAGTGTAGGCCTACATATCGTACAGCTATACCGGGCGGTTCCATCGTGCTTGGTAGCCTCATGGCGGCGCAAGTCGTGCCGGCGAGTGAATGATTTCGAGCACGTAGTACAAGTGAACTTCTTGGTGGTTGACAGAGTGTCTGGTGAAACGGCCAGGCCGTTTCCTTTTCATAGCAAGCTAGCTGTTGATCTATTTTTAGCACAATCAGTTCAACTTGGACGTCAGCGACAAGAACTCGGATGTAGGCGCGATCAGCGGTCGAGAAAAAGAACCAATCAGCGGTCGAACAATCAGCCAATCGATAAGCACGGATTTTTCCATACCTCGGGGACTTGGGGTCCCTACGGTAGTCTTTCGACGCGGTCCGCAGATTAGCCGCCATTAGCCGCCATTGTGGGAAAAAAACCCAGACAAACACAAACAAGTCTGGACATGTCGAAAGGTCACGCCTCATTCACCCAAACCGGAAGCGACGTCATATGCAAATTTCTGAGGTCAAAGGTCAATAAGGCTCGATTTAACGGGACACTGGCCTTATTGACCTTTGACCAACTGTGAGGTCACTTCCGCTTCCGTTCACGTGACCAGAACTGACCTTTGACCCCGGCGCGCGCGTCCGTTCACGTGACCGGAAGTGACCTTTGACCCCGGCGCGCAAAGGTTTCCACCGCGGTGGAAGAATGTGGTCAACTCTTCAATCGACCCAGTCAGTTAAAACGGCATGAGCGTTTGATTCATGGTCCGTCACCACGGTATGAGGGACAACTTCCCACTAAAGAGGCACCCAGGAGGGACAGATCCACTGAAGATGAACCCGGGGAGGAGAATGCCACTGGTGATGCGATCACGGAGAGCCCGCCTATACCCACAGCTCAGAAGAGCCTAGATATCCAGCCGGTCCCTAGCATTACTGTTTCCAGTCATACGCCTGACAACAACGAACATTTTCTGGAAGATGCGGTGGATGTTCCCAGCGATGTCTTACCCGAAGATCATCCAGTGAGTGAGATGTATCGACGCCATTGGTCCATGATCCGACACTGCTTCCACCGTCATCGCCCTATATTGGACTTGTACAATTTCCGACTGACCGACCTCGCCCGTCTACGCAGCTACGTGGAAGCCATCTTCAATGACCAACCTACGTCCTTCACATTAAATGTAGCATTTGGGTACATCTTATGCCATAAGATGACACGTGAATTGTGCTATTTCTATTCCAGTGCCATCAACCCAGTGTACGACCATCCTTTCACCATTACCAATCGGGCGTCGCTAGAGACGATGCTGGCCCAACTGGACACTGTGGATCCCTTGGAATGGGCCTATGAACAGCGTCCCAACACCAAGTGGATAGTGGAGAGGGTCAGCAATGTTACATTCTTCGTGGTTAAGCTGACCCACCACCCCCATCGGATGAAAGTATTCACCCATGCACTGATAGATACTCAGAATGCACAAACAACTATCTGAGGATATGTTTCCTCAACGGTATCCTGGCCTGCCCGATGACGATTAGAACAAACGGTTCAGAGCGAACACGGTCGAAGATGGAACTTTCTGAAATGGCGACTTCTGATTGGACAAGAGTAGCCGAGAATACATCTAACGGACAGGAACGAATATGACAGATGCAAATGGTGGCCTCTGATTGGACAAGAATCTTCTTGAATTGTAAATATACCCAACGCGGCTCCCCCAGCGTGGGTATGATGTAACATTGGGGAGAATAAACTATATGAAAAAACTTCTTGTTGTTGTTGTTCTCTCATGTGTCATCCTTGTTGTTGTTGTTGCTGTTGTTGTTCTCTCTTCGGTCTATATCATGGCGTTATGTTAGAGTGTTAAGGTGTAGCGACGGGCGTTGACGGGCGTCACTGCATTTCGAAGAATTAGTGACAATTCCATGGAATATCAGAGCTTCTGAGCTATTTCACCAGGGCGTTGAAGCATTAAGAATGACGTTGGTGGGCGTGGCTACAAGATGACACCTCACACGACGCATTCGCACCGCGGATGGTCCATGTCTACACCAAGTAACATCCTTCACTGCTAAAAAATGCCCACTTTCGCTACTACTCGTACTGATGACGTCACCAATGACGTCACAGATGCTGTGGATATCCCTCAAATTGGGGTCTACACCCCGAGAGCTACAACATGATACCTCCCATGACGCATTCGGACCAAGGATGGTCCATCTCTACACCAAATACCATCCTTCACTGCCCCAAAACGCTCACTTTCGCTACTACTCGTACTGATGACGTCACAGATGCTGTGAACAGCCCCCTGGGGGTAGAGTGTGCTAAAAATAGATCACCAGCTAGCGTGCTATAAAAGGGAAGCGGCCTGGCCGTTTCATCAGACACTCTGTCAACCACCAAGATGTTCACTTGCACAACTTGCCAGAAGCAGTTTACTCGTCTAGATAATTTACGACGCCACGAGGCCTCCACCCACAACGATGGACTGTATACTTGTATAACCTGCGCACGGTCATTTAATCGGGAAGATGCTTTACTGCGCCACGAACGTTCAATTCATGGGCCACCCAAGCGTCCATGCGAGGATTGTGGTCAACTCTTCAAACGACGCAGTCAGTTGCTGCGACACCAACGTTTGATTCATGCCCCGGTACAGAGTCATACGCCTGACAACATCGAACATTTTCTGGACGATTCCACCAAGATGTTCACTTGCACAACTTGTCAGAAGCAGTTTACTCGTCTAGATAATTTTCGACGCCACGAGGCCTCCACCCACAACGATGCACGGTATACTTGTATAACCTGCGCAGGGTCATTTAATCGGGAGGATCAGTTACTGTGCCACGAACGTTCAATTCATGGGCCACGCAAGCGTCCATGCGAGGATTGTGGTCAACGCTTCAAACGACGCAGTCAGTTGCTGCGACACCAACGGTTGATTCATGCCCCGGTACCAGGGCATGAGCGACAACTTCCTACTGAAGAGGAGCCGCGGAAGGTCAGACCCAGTGAAGATAAACCCGGGGAGACGAACGCCACTGGTGATTCGATGAAGGACAGCCCGCCTATACCCACAGTTCAGAAGAGCCTGGATATCCAGCCGGACCCCAGCGTTACGGTTTCGAGTCATACGCCTGACAACATCGAACATTTTCTGGGCGATCTCTTACAGGACAACCATCCAGTGAGTGACATCGATCGGCGCCATTGGTCCATGACACGGCACTGTTTCCACCCTCATGGCCCTATTCAAGATATTTACAATTTTCCACTGACCAACCGCACCCGTCTACGCAGCTACGTGGAAGCCATCTTCAAAGATCAAACTACGGCCTTCAAATTGAATGTCGCTTTCGGATACATCTTACGTCACAAAAAGACGGGCCAGTTACGGTATTATTATCCCGGCAATAATATCTATGTGTCTGACCAGCCGTTCACCATCATTAACCGGAGGTCACTAGAGACGATGCTGGAGATACTGGACACCGTGGAACCCTTGAGATGGGCACATCGTCAACGCCCCAACATACAATGGGTGGTAGAGAGGGTAACCAATGTCACGTTTTTCCTTACCAAGCTGACCGACCACCGCCATCGGTTGAATGCGTCACCCGCGCACTGATGAATACCATAACATGCCGCACATACTCTCTATGTCTACATGTTGATCGTTGACTTGAGCTCAGTAAACACTTGTACCTAATGTGACGGTGCGTTAAATAATAAAACATGGTGTTTGATATTTCAATTTGTTTTGCTGTGAACATACTAAACATACCCAGGGCGGCTCCCCCAGCCTGGGTATGATGTAACATTGGGGATAATAAACTATATAAACATTGCTGAACTTGTTGTTATTCACGAAAACCGCTATCCGATTGTATAATACAGAATATATAATTAGTCTAGCCCCCACATCTAGCCTTCACATGGATACCTCACTCGACCCAATAGGCCCATGAGGGGCTCGGCTAGACCCCAAAAACGTCTATTTCCATACTACGGCCAGGCTGCGCATGCGCAGAATGACGATAGTTCAACCCCACACCCACGCCATCAGAGGCTCCCTCACATAGGCTTCACATGGATACATCACACGACCCATTCGAACCGTGAATAGCCCATCTCTAACCCAAACACACACCCACATACCCCCAAAATGCCTGCTTTCTATACTACGGGCCAGTCTGCGCATGCGCAGACGATTGAACACGGACGAACCATTAGTGTAGTCAAGTGCTCATCCACGAGAGCTTCAAAATAAGACCTCACTCGACCCCATTGGACCATTAGGGACTCACCTAGACTCCAACATGTCCACCCCGTATGGCCCTATACACCCATAGCCATGCAGTATAGGCCTATGGGCCTACCCAGGCCTCAGTGACTGTTTTCAAAAATTTCACCGTTTCGTGCCGGGACACCTCCTATCATGTTCTAAATGACGAGACGTGAAAACAAATCCAAACAACCCTACCGCAAATGTATAGAAGTACGTTTCCCAGGGGGACAAACATTGATCCTATACCCCCAGTATGGGACTATATGGGTCTATATCGTACTTTTTCAAAAATTTCACCGATTCGTGCCGGGACACTTCCTATCATGTTCTAAATGACGAGACGTGAAAAACAAATCCAAACAACCCTACCGCAAATGTATAGAAATACGTTTCCCAGGGGGACAAACATTGATCCTATACCCCCAGTATGGGACTATATGGGGCTATATCGTACTTTTTCAAAAATTTCACCGATTCGCTCCGGGACACTTCCTATCATGTTTGCTTTGAGGAGACTAAGAAAACAAATCCAAACAACCATACCGCAAATGTGGAGAAGTAGGTTTCCCAGGATGGTCCTATACCCCCCATACCCAATATAGGCATTTTCACGTAATTTAGAATAAAGTCCGTGTTCCGTATTTTTTCAGGAAAATTTTTACATACACCCATCCTGGAACTAGGGGGAGATAACTCTATTGATAGGCAAGCCCCGTTAAGCCCGGCGACCTATATACCCCCCATACCCCATATAGGCATTTTCCCGGATTTTTCGATGAAGTCCGTGTTCCGTATTTTTTTTTTTCAGGAAAAATTTTACATGCACCCACCCAATTGACTGGATGCCCCTTCACCTAGGCTTCACATGGATACCTCATACAACTCCATTGGACCATTAGTGGCTCCCCTAGCTCCAAAACGTCTAGCGGGACCCATACAGGGTCCGGTTTTCGACACTAGGTGACCACATCCCGACGAAATGGCCAGTTTTCGACACCGGATGTGCTGCCATCTTGAACATACGTGCCGCCATCTTGGATATGGCCCATAATGCACCGGGTCAAAATACTCGCTTCTGATTGGCTGAGAGCTCTGTGACGGATTTGAAATACTCGCTTCTGATTGGACGAGAGCTCCACATTGCGTCTGCGCATGCGCAGAATGATATTCCTACCGCACACCCAACCCATCAGATGCCGAAGTAGGTTTCCCAGGATGGTCCTATACCCCCCATACCCCATATAGGCATTTTCACGTAATTTACAATAAAGTCCGTGTTCCGTATTTTTTCAGGAAAAATTTTACATACACCCACCCTGGAACTAGGGGGAGATAACTCTATTGATAGGCAAGCCCCGTTAAGCCCGGCGACCTATATACCCCCATACCCCATATAGGCATTTTCCCGGATTTTTCGATAAAGTCCGTGTTCCGTTTTTTTTTTAGGAAAAATTTTACATGCACCCACCCAGCCCATCAGATGCCCCCTCACCTAGGCTTCACTTTGATACCTCACTCAACTCCATCGGCCCATTAGGGACTCCAATAGCTCTCAAAACGTCTATTTCCATACCCTTGGGCCACCGCGCATGCGCAGCATGACCCTATGTCAACCCCACACCCAGCCCATTAGATGCCCCTTCACATAAGCTTCACTTTGATACCTCACTCGACCCCATCGGACCATGCAGCGTATTTCCAGTCTAGGGACTACTTTTTCTCCGCGGAGGCAGACCGCATCACCGCCAGGACCGCATCACCGCGGAGGAATACATCCCCTTTTCCACAACATTCAAGATGGCCGCCCACACCGCCTCAAAAATTCAAGATGGCGGCCAAACTCTGGCAGATCGAGTTGCCCCCCATGCGTCATAATGTACAGATGGCGCCACCATGGGAAGTTGTGACGTCATTTTTACATCCGGGGGAAAGTATACTCCATTTAGCCTTTGTACACTACTATCCGCTTTAGGTGTGTTTACATAGTTTTATGATGTTTATTGGATTTCTGTGTCATCATGGTAGCTATTGTCCAAAGCGAAGCCGCCATTTGTGAAACTGCCCCTGTGTTGCGTCAATCTGTGGCCATGTTCGTTCTTGTCTGTTAGACGCATCGTCGGTCGCCCGCTGGCTCTTGTCCATCCCTAAGCCTCTGCGAACAGTCCAGGATACTGTAACTGTAACATTTTCACGAACAGCTGTTTTCGATGCTCTGTGCATTTGACCACACAGATCGTCTGTGGGTGGTAATCCCATATCCTCTTCCAAGAGACGTTCGGTTTTCTGGATGATTAGGTGGATGAAATCGCTCCTTTTTTTCAGGCGACAACAGGCTACACTGTTACTAGGTCGATATTTAGGGCTTGTAGCCCACCTGCACATTTTTTTAGTACTATATCGAGTCTTTCTCCAGGTGAGATTATTTTGGTGAATACATGTTTGCTGAGGTGCAGTTTTAGACTTATTATTCTAATTAATATTATTAATAGTGGCAAATGTTTCACCTGCTTGAGTGGAGACACCACAGGGGTCCTCATTATCAGTTAATCTGCCCTAATCTGATTAGTCTGCAGTTTTAGAAGTGAACCCGTTTATTTTTGGGAAAGTATTGACCATGGAGATTCGAAATTTGGCATGGTTATTCTGAACTAGGTAACGAAAAAAGAGGTGCTGAGATATTAATGTTCAATGTGGCCATCGCATTTTATTCATTTGTTCAATCAAAAACAAATAAAATTGCACAGAAAAAGATCTGGGCCCAATTAAAACGAGAGATCCTGAAGGATCTTGGAGCCCACCATTGTCCAATAATTGTAAGCTAATGCCAAGAAGATCTTTTTGTCCATTGTTACTAAGAACAAACAAATGATTTGTAATTTTGTTTGCAGAATTTCGAATTTGAGCGAAAAAGATCGAAAAAGGGACACTGGAAAACACCAAGATATTATCTTTCTAAGTTTCAGGAGTTTCAAGATTTCTAGAAACTGTACTTGATGTCGGTTGTTATAGTACAAGTGAAATGAGCAAAGTTAGTCTGAAAGTGAATGTCCAGAGGATCCTTCATCTTCGTTTTGTAGTATTTTTTTTTCCACACGTGTCATCATTGGGTACTGGAAGCGAAGACAAATCTCTTTGACACTTCCGCATGAGCTATGAAACATACCGGTACTTAAGATTTTATAATGAGGAACGAATGCTATTTCTGTTCTGTTTACTGGGCTAGTTTGAGTTATCTCTTTTAAGATACCATGCTCGAAAATAGTAAGATGGTACAAAACTTAATACTGAAGGGATCCGGTCTGTGCAGTAATGTTGAAACTTTGAAAGTGTCTGAATCCTGATTATCTCTCTTGGATCGAAACACGCAGTAGTCTACAGTTGTCGAGTTGTGACGTTGTGTCACAAGAGTGACGTCCCTTCGTGTAGCCGACCCGTCGGCAGACGAAACGGTGTGGCAGTTCACTTGCAATGGCATGGACTAAAGTAAACTGATTTAAAATTTGAAGAAATACATTTTAATTCGGAATCATTTGAACTCCTTGATATAGAAGGTGAATTCTCTATAGTCAATATATAGAATATGCCCCACCGTTTGATCCGCCTACTCTTGTGATGCAACGTCACAACTCGGGAATACCGTATTAATTTGAAGCGTAACCAAAAAAGTTATCTTGCACAACTAGGCCCCATGTGGGACCTGTGTACCAAATTTCAGAAAGATCCATGAAGTATTTCCTGAGAATTCACGATAACAATGTTTCAAGGGGAAATTCAAGATGGTCACCTGGTGGTCATATTGGATTTTCGAATCGGACCAAAAAAGGTATTTTGTGCAACTGGACCCCAAGGGGAACCTGTGTACCAAATTTGAGAAAGATCCATGCAGTACTTTCTAAGAAATCACGATAAAGTTTCATGGGGAAATCCAAGATGGCCGCCTGGTGGCCATATTGGATTTTCGAATCGGACCAAAAAAGGTATCTTGCACAACTAGATACCAATGGGAACCAGTGTACCAAATTTGAGAAAGATCCATGCAGTAGTTCCTGAAAAATCGCAATAACAAAGTTTCATGGGGAAATCCAAGATGGTCGCCTGGTGGCCATATTGGATTTTGGAATCGGACCAGAAAAGGTATTTTGCACAAGTAGACCACAGGGGGAACCTGGGTACCCAATTTGACAAAGATTCATGCAGTTGTTCCTGAGAGTTCACGATAACAAAATTTCACAGGGAAATTAAAAATGGCCTCCTGGTGGCCATATTGGATTTTTGAATCGGACCAAAAAAGGTATCCTGTGCAACTGGACTGCAAGGAGAACATGTGTACCAAATTTGAGAAAGATCCATGCAGTACTTCCTGAGAAATCACGATAACAAAGTTTCATGAGAAAATCCAAGATGGCTGCCTGGTGGCCATATTGGATTTTCGAATCGGACCAGAAAAGGTATCTTGCAAAACTAGACCCAAAGGAGAACCTGTGTACCAAATTTGAGAAAGATCCATGCTGTATATAGTTCCTGAGAAATCGCGATAACAAGGTTTAATGGGAAAACCCAAGATGGCCGCCTTGTGGCCATATTGGATTTTCGAATCGGACCAGAAAAGGTATCTTGCACAACTAGACCCCAAGAGGAACCTGTGTACCAAATTTGAGAAAGATCCATGCAGTACTTCTTGAGAAATCACGATAACAAAGTTTCATGGGGAAATCTAAGATGGCCGCCTGGTGGCCATATTGGATTTTCGAATCGGACCGAAAAAGATATCTTGCACAACTAGACCCCAAGGGGAACCTGTGTACCAAATTTGAGAAAGATCCATGTAGTACTTCCTGAGAAATCACGATAACAAAGTTTCATGGGGAAATTCAAGATGGCTGCCTGGTGGCCATATTGGACTTTCGAATCGGACCATACAAGGTATCTTGCACAACTAGACACCAAGGGGAACCTGTGTACCAAATTTGAGAAAGATCCATGCAGTAGTTTCTGAGAAATCGCGATAACAAGGTTCCATGGGGAAATCCAAGATGGCCGCCTTGTGGCCATATTGGATTTTCGAATCGCACCAGAAAAGGTAACTTGCACAACTAGACCCCAAGGGGAACCTGTGTACCAAATTTGAGAAAGATCCATGCAGTAGTTCCTGAGAAATCGCGATAACAAGAATTGTTTACGGACGGACGACGGGCGGACGACGGACGGACGACGGACGACGGACCACGGACAAAAAGCGATTTGAACATCCCACCATCCCAAAAAAACTGAGACACAGATATTTCGTATGATGGGTTGTTCTACGCTGCTGCAAAGTTTAAAATTTAATAGAAAAACTAAATTTCTCGAAAAATAAACATTAGATTATGTAATAACAAGACAATTGTCAGTGGGTGTGTGAAAATTCGCTCGAGTGGGATGCAAACCCTTAAACGCAACATCAATAGGTGGTGGAAATGGCTTGTCCATTGATGTGGGACGCATGTGGATGTGAGCATGTTGTAAGGTATCCGCTCCGGCTTTCTCGATCGCCTTTCGCTCAGGCTGTCATCTTTAAACTACTCTGTACAGAATGCTGCTCGAAAAATGACAGGACCAAATATCAGCAGAATGTTGAAAGTAGACTCGAGTCATTTACTAATTTATTTCCTGTTTTCCAACTAGCAGGCCGGTCTCCACTCATTGACCAATCCCGAGCCAGCTCATGCTTTTATCCTTATACCTCTTTGGGTAACCTTTGCACGATATATTAGTTCCTTTATACCTACAAGACATTAACGCCCGTCGACGTCCATCTCGCCGCCTTAACGCCGCATCTTAACTTCTTAACGCCCCTTATCGTATGTGCCATAAATCAGAAATAACATCATCGTACGCATACGCACACACCAGCTGCTGCTCCTGAGCAACCCAGAAACTGAACAATGATGCAATGCTCACACGGGTGTGTTTTCCCAAATACACAGATGAGAATGAGCGAATACATCACATTGCCCTGTGGCTTTAGCCATTGATTCTTGACCTTTGACGTGAGTGACGTCATCACCGGAAGTGACATCATCGTATGCATGCGCGCTCGCCTGGTGATGCCACTGGTACCATATAGCCTAAAAGCGATATGGCTCTGGTCGTATTTGTAGAGTGCGAGAGCTTAGAGATCCACACTTTGACCTATTATTGCCTGGGTTCGACAGTCTTGTTTGGTGAAACCCCGAGATTTTTCACCCCTCTCGTTCTCAGTAGATCGTTTCACTTCCGGTTACGCATTCACAGTCCACCTATTGGAGCCCGATTGCGACATTGGCAAGTCCAGACCCACAGATGACATAACAATTATTCAGCCACCCACACAACCTACACAGAATACGCACTCTCTATACTACACTCCAAATGTACATGCACGTACTCGAAAATGCTCTTTCTTTACTACTCCTCTACTATTGATGACCACAATGACGTCACAGGTCATCGTCACCAACCCAGTCTTATCTACTCAACAGAAGCTTAAAACAGAACACCAGTCACGCCACATTTGGACCCGGCATGACCCACATATACCCCCAAACTCCTACAATAGGTCGTCCTGTCGAGTGGCTAAAGTCACACAACGGCCCTGACACTGGAGTCGTACTCTACAGTGTAAGCGCGATGAATAGAACCCATACACCATACTATTTTCTCCACACAAAACATTGTTAGTGTTTCATGCTATGGCTATCCGTTTTCCGTTTTTGTTTCGAGACTGTTTACATGCACCCTTCAGAGTTTCCTCCCTTTCGTACAGCGTTCATAGATGACGCCATTCGGGCTAAGGGCGTTCACGATCGCCATTGCAATTTTGGTGATAAATGGTCACCGATACTAACGGTTTACAGAGCCTTAATTGACGAGTACAGTAGCACTGTCGGGTAGGTCGTGTGTATGACGTGTTTCCCCAACTCGCGATGTCCAAACAAATTTTCCATAGATACACACTGATGACCTCCAAACTTGTCACCAGCCAAGTTCTTTTCTCAGATTGCTGACATCATCCATCAGAATCAAGTTGGTCGAAGAAGGGAAATCGGAAGGCATCCGATGCATGGGGAATTCACCAGACATATCCAGACTTGTCACCCATTGTCGCCGCATATGGCAAACACCAGGCATGTCACCTGCTAAGGTCCAAGGTCCACTGGGTGTGACCACCGGATGTGACCCCGCATCGGACGTAGCGTCATTTCGGTCGTACCCTGATCGGACGCGCGGACTGCGACTGCGCGACACTATATATACACCGGAAGTCAGCGCGTCACATATGCTAAGGAATTTCACCCTCATATACTAATCCGGCATGTTACACCGTTTTCTGGAATTTTTTTCCGAGACTGATGTTTACAAGCACCCGTCAGAGTTGTCTCCCTTGCGTACAGGGTGCCTAGGTGACACCCAGACATTCGGGTTATTGGCGTTCGCCATTTGCAATGTTGGTGATAAATGGTCACAGATACTAACGGGTTACAAAGCCATAATTGACGAGTACAGTAGCACTGTCGGGCAGGTCGTGTGTATGCCGTGTCTCCCCCAACTCGCCATGTCCAAACAATTCTCCATAGACACACACTGATGACCTCCAAACTTGTCACCAGCCAAGTTCGTTTCTCAGATTGCTGACGTTATCCGCCAGAACCAAGTCGGTCGGAGAAGGGGATTCCCCTCCCCCGCTGCAAAGGGAACTCATCAGACATATCCAGACTTGTCACCCATTGTCGCCGCATATGGCAAACACCAGGCAGGTCACCTGCTAAGGTCCAAGTCCACTGGGTGTGACCTCCGGATGTGATCCCGCATCGGACGTGACGTCATCCCAGTCGTCTTCTGATCGGGAGGGCGGACTGCGACTGCGCGACATATTATACACACCGGAAGTCAGCGCATCACATATGCTAAGAAATTTCACCTTTATATACTAATCAGACATATTACACCTGCTTTTGTTCATATTCATCAGATGAACGTGATTTTTATCCTATTCCATATACCTAGCCATTCGAGTGGTCAAGCTATCCGCTTGGAATCTGAATCGATCTGGCACATCTTTCAGCATGTTAGTTTGATACCATTACAGTCCTAATTATTCCGGGTATATTTAATTCCTAAGGGATTGTCGGCACTGAATGATGAACAACAGAAATACGGTCTCTTCCGTAGAACAGTGAGACGACAGACAGATTTTGGGAACATTTTTCGTTACCAACTGGATTTGACAATCGACAACTACAACAGTTTTCCACAGTGCCGATGCTGACTGTAAAGAATGCAGTGTACTCTCGACGCCGTCAACAATACTCAATTCTCACGACAGTAGTACAGATGTGAAAGAAACGGCGGTCCCTCAAATATGAGTGTCCGCTTGCTATGATTTAACCCAGCCCGGACACTGACATTTGAAAAGGTCACTTGGATATCAGAGTCCGCCCTAGGAAAAGCAAGGAGATCGGACACTGATCTCTGGGGATCACCGTTTCTTTCACACCGGTATGCATTGAACAACTTTGTCATCGACAATGCTGAACTAGAACAGTTGTGGTAAAAAAATCACGGGCATTTCTCGACGATTAGGGCCGATAATGACTCTCTCAGAGATTTTGCTGCTCATCGCTGGTCATTTTCACACACTAAAAACACTTCTCAGCATCGACAGACAGAAAATGCCTTTCGCTTGCCGACTGGCAGCGTCGGCGGCCAGGCAACTCTTCTCACCATCGGGTCTCGGTGATTGCGAGAAAAAAACTATTTTCATTGTTAAATGTCACCAATGACAACCACAGAATCTCTTTTAATCTTCGCTATCAACGTCGACAGCCAAAGATTTTATTTCCATTTTCGACTGTTGATGTCGATGGCCAGAAATAACTCTTCTCGTTGTCGTCTGTCCAGTTAACACTTTCAGTGTTCGACAGTCTGCGTCGACGGCCAGAAAAAAAATATACTTTTCTATCGTCGAATTTTGCAATGACGGCCGAATAACCTTTGACCTCCAGTTTCAGGAAACTAATTCCATGACCTATTGAGAGTCAACGTCGTCGTTCAAGCGAACTTTTTTCTGCGGAGACTGACTCAATACTCAAAAAGATGTTGTACCCATACATAAGGTATATGTGATCGAAATAATTTCTTCTATTTTTGGGCATTTACAAATGACGGTGGTGAGAAAGGAAGGCTGCTCTCATCCGACGACCCCAAATCCATCGTCTTCATGATTTGCGTTGAAGTATATATCTCGCTGAAACTGACCAATTGACGCGTATACATGTACACATCAGGTAAATTGGAAGGCGTATCCTCGAGGCGATCATGCCTTGATTATTCTCCGTTTTACGTATTTAATTTCCGGAAATATAAGAGCGCAACTGCGCCCGTAATTGATAAATATAATGAAGCATATGACACAAATGATATGACATGAAAATTTCAAAAGGAGAGGTTTCTATTGATGAACACACAGTGCGGCGTCTGGGGATTCCACACTGATTAGCAGACGTTAAATTAGGCAGTTCTGTGTAGTTCTTGTCAATTAGGCAGTTCTGTGTAGTTCTTATCACAGTTCTCCCTATGCTAATATATGGGAAGTATGGGTTTAACTGGCAGAACTGACAGAAATTAGGTATAATTATGCATTATGAAATTAGACAGGATCAGATATTGGCCAGTTATTGGTTTATGTGAGAAGCTGTCAAATTGGAAATAACAAATGAAATCATTAATATGTATGATAACAAACGTTATACGAATTGTGTATTCTTGTTTTCTGTGTTTGCTAACGACATTGAAAAACATTGATGAACTATTTGCATGTTGCAATGAATGGACAGCGATGCATCATTTATGGAGGTTTGAAAACCACAATCAAACGGGTGAGTCACCCCTTAATACAATGAGTATCAAATCCTTGAACGGAAGATAGATACCGCCTTACGAAATCAAGCCAGACCACCGAAATCTGAAATCGACAGGGGAGTGACGTCCGCGGAAAATTAATGAACATGTGGATGTCACCAAGTAGTAGGGAGCAAGCATTTACAGTCTTATTTTGCCGGGGGAGGTAACTCTTGCATCCGACAGGGGGCGCCACCAGCTCAAGGTTATGGATTGCATCAGCATTGGCTGGGTGCCAAGTTTTATAATTGGCTGGGGACAGAGGTCAAGTGCACTATAGCTCTGGCAACCTTTGACCTTTGTATTCCTCCGCGGTGATGCGGTCATGTCTGGCGGTGATGCGATCGCGGAAAAAAGCCTCCGCGGAGAAAAAGTAGTCCCCAGAATTCAAATACGCTGCATGGTCCGATTGGGTCGAGTGAGGTATCCATGTGAAGCATTCGTGAAGACGCATCTACCGGGTTGGGTGTAGGGTTGAACTAGCGTCATTCTGCGCATGCGCGGTCGACCAAGGGTATGGAAATAGACGTTTTGGGGTCTAGGGCAGCCCCTAATGGTCCGATGGAGTTGAGTGAGACGTTTTGGGGTCGAGGTGGGCCACTCGTGGTCCTATGGAGTCGAGTGAGGTATCAATGTGAAGCCTATGTGCGGGGGAATCCACCTGGACTAGTGTCTCTGCCGTGCTCAACATTCTGCGCATGCGCAGACAGGGAATTGTGGGAAAAGGGTATGGAAATTGTGGGAAATAGGGTTTAGGTGGGCCACTATGCAGGTTCCAGTGGGACCTGCATATGCCGTATACATATCTCGCTTAGTAGCATTTGCTAGACCCTGTGTTAAATGTGATGATTTTAATCAACGTCACAAAACATTGTTGCAGAAACTTATAAAACAGGGCTATTCCACCAAGCGCTTCCACTCAAAGTTTCTCAAATTTGGCGATACATATCGCATGCTGATAGCAAAATACGAACGTAGCGTGCAAGATCTATGGCGCTACGTTTCGTAACTTGTGTCTAATTCCGCTTAACCTGGGGCTAGGGGCCGTGTGAACCCATGTACTTCAAGAACCTCATGGTACTCATATGAACAGTCACAATCAAAGCGTGACTGAGATACATCATTCTTTAGATGACGACTTCACAACGAATATTATGGATTAAGAATACTGATCAGCGATACGGATTGATATTTTTGGAACATCATGATGTCTTGCCGGCATCATTGAAAACTGTTGACCGCTTCTCTTGCAGGAAACAAGCCTATGTTTATGTATACTATGATTGTCTTTTTGAATTTGGTGCTAATACTGTTATATGGAATATGGAATAGGTCTTTGGATTATGGACGCGGATATTCTCTAATGGACGACGGCTGGATTATGAATGACGGACTAGACGCTTGTAATCAATATGAAGCATTCGTGAAGGGGCATCTGATGGGCTGGGTGCGGGGTTGAAATATGTCATTCTGCGCATGCGCGGTGGACAAAGGGTATGGAAATAGACGTTTTGCGGCCTGGGTGGACCACTAGTGGTCCTATGCAGTCGAGTGAGGTATCACTGTGAAGCCTATGTGAGAGGGCATCCGCCTGGACTAGTGTCTCGGCCATTGTCAACATTCTACGCATGCGCAAACAGGGAATTGTGGGAAAAGGGTATGCAAATAGACGTTTTGGGATCTAGGGCAGTCACTAATGGTCCGATGGAGTTGAGTGAGGTATCAATGTGAATCATTCGTGAAGGGGCATCCGATGGGGTGGGTTTGACGTGGAACTGACGTCATTCTGCGCATGCGCAGTAGGCCAAGTGTATGGAAATAGACGTTTTGGGATCCAGGGGAGCCCCTAATGGGTCGATGGAGTCGTATGAGGTATCAATGTGGCATCCGCCTGGACTAGTATCTCTGCCGTGCTCAACATTCTGCGCATGCGCAAACAGGAAATTGTGGGAAAAGGATATGGAAATAGACGTTTTGGGGTCGAGGTGGGCCACTCGTGGTCCTATGGAGTCGAGTGAGGTATCAATGTGAAGCCTATGTGAGCGGGCATCCACCTGGACTAGTGTCTCTGCCGTGCACAACATTCTGCGCATGCGCAGAGAGGGAATTGTGGAAAAAGGGTATGGAAATAGACGTTTTGGGGTTTAGGTGGGCCACTAGTCGTCCGATGGAGTCGTATGAGGTATCAATGTAAAGTGGTCGTGAAGGGGCATCCGCCTGGACTAGTATGACGTGGAACTAACGTCATTCTGCGCATGCGCACTAGACAAAATGTATGGAAATAGACGTTTTGGGGTCTGGGTGGGTCACTATTGGTCCTATGGAGTCGTATGAGGTATCAATGTGAAGCATTCGTAAAGGAGTATCCACCTGGGCTAGTGTCTCGGCCGGTGTCAGCATTCTGCGCATGCTCAGACAGGGAATTGTGGGAAAAGGGCATTAGAATGGACATTTTGGGGTCTATTTGGGCCCCTGATCGTCCGATGAGGTCGAGTGAGGTATCGTTGTAAAGGATACGTGAGTGGGCATCCGCGTGGACTAGTATGACGTGGAACTGACATCATCCTGCGCATGCGCAGTAGACAAAGTGTATGGAAATAGACATTTTAGGGTCTAGGTGGGTCCCTAGTGGTCCGATGGAGTTGAGTGAGGTATCAATGTAAAGCAGTCGTGACGGAGCATCCAGTCATGGGTGGGTGCATGTAAAATTTAGGATTTTTTCCCGAAAATATAAAAGCGGAACACGGACTTTACCCCTAAAATAGTGGAAAACACCTATCAACCCTAGCCAAAATGGCTAATATCGGTCCTCGGGCTTATTGGGACCTGCCTATCAAGTCAATGGGGTGGGTGCATGTAAAATTAGGATTTTGCCCCGAAAATATAAAAAGCGGAACGCGGACTTTACCCCTAAAATAGGGGAAAGCACCTATCAACCCTATCCCAATTTCGGAGCTCCAAGAGCTCCGGAGCTCCGAGTTCCAAGAGCTCCGGAGCTCCGAGTTCCAAGAGCTCCGGGTTCCAAGAGCTCCGGCGCTCCGACGCCACCACTGGGCGTTGACGGGCGCGTGAGTGAGTGAGTGAGTGAAGCGTGCACAACGCCAGTGAGGCGTCCCCAACACCCGTCTTAACGCATGGACGCACTAACGACGGTGAGTGAGTGAGTGACTGAGTGGGATCCTACTGGACTAATGTAACTAATGCCCGGGCGTTGACGGGCGTCAACGCCCGGTGGTGGTGGTGGTGGTGGTGGTGGTGGTGGTAGCTCCTGTGTGGTAGAGCGCTTGGATCGAGCTCTGGAACTCAAAGCTTGTATTGTAGCTGGAATGTAATGCATGCGCGCGTACCTGTGGTGGACCCCCAGCCCTATAGCCCGTGGGAATAGGGTACACCAGGGTGCGGGTGCAGCACAGGTACGCGCGCATGCATGCAATCACGTCATTTCCGAGCTCTGAAAGCTCGTTCCGCTTTTTATATTTTCGGGGCAAAATCCCAATTTTACATGCACCATCCCATTGACTTGATAGGCAGGTCCCAATAAGCCCGGGGACCGATATTAGCCCTTTTGGCTAGGGCTGATAGGTGTTTTCCACTATTTTAGGGGTAAAGTCCGTGTTCCGCTTTTATATTTTCGGGAAAAAATCCTACTTTATATGCACCCACCCAAGACACCGATGTAAGTTCGTCACGACTGCTTTACATTGATACCTCACTAATTCCATCGGACCACTAGGGACCACCTAGAACCCTGAAAACAGCCTATTTCCGCTGTTAATCTCTTTGTCTACGGCATGCGCAGAATGATGTCAGCTCCACGTCATACTAGTCCAGGCGGATGCCCACTCACGTATCCTTTACAACGATACCCTCACTCGGACCTCATGACGACCAGGGCCCAAATAGACCTAAAATGTCATTCCAATGCCTTTCCCCACACCCCTGTCTGCGCATGCGCAGAATGTTGACAACGGCCGAGCATTAATTTAGCCCAGTGGATACTCCTTACGAATGCTTCGCTTACTGATACCTCATACGACTCCATAGGACCATTGAGTATTCACCTAGACCCCAAAACGTCTTTTTCCATATATTTTGTCTAGTGCGCATGCGCAGAATGACGTCAGTTCTACGTCATACTAGTCCAGGCGGATGCTCCTTCACGACTGCTTTACATTGATACCTCATACGACTCCATCGGACGACTAGTGGTCCACCTAAACCCCAAAACGTCTATTTCCATACCCTTTTCCCACAATTGCCTGTCTGCGCATGCGCAGAATGTTGAACACGGCAGAGACACTAGCCCAGGTGGATGCCCCCTCACATAGGCTTCACATTGATACCTCACTCGACTCCATAGGACCACGAGTGGCCCACCTCGACCCCAAAACGTCTATCCTTTTCCCACAATTCCCTGTTTGCGCATGCGCAGAATGTTGAAAACGGCAGAGATACTAGTCCAGGCGGATGCCCCTTCACAAGAGCTTCACATTGATACCTCATACGACTCCATCGGCCCATTAGGGGCTCCCCTCGATCCTAAAACGTCTATTTCCATACCCTTGGTCTACTGCGCATGCGCAGAATGACGTCAGTTCCACGCCAAACCCACCCCATCGGATGCTCCCTCACGACTGCTTCACATTGATACCTCATACGACTCCATAGGACCATTAGTGGCCCACCTAGACCCTAAAACGTCTATTTCCACACCCTTTTCCCACAATTCCCTGTCTGCGCATGCGCAGAATGTTGACAACGGCCGAGATGGCATTTAGTCCAGGCGGATGCCCTTCCTCACATAGGCTTCACAGTGATACCTCACTGACGGGCATAGGACCACTAGTGGCCCACCCAGGCCGCAAAACGTCTATTTCCATACCCTTTGTCC
>JAVTVY010045814.1:0-21056 GCA_036873755.1 Hanleya hanleyi | reverse complement strand
ATGGATTGAATTTTGATTAATATTGTAGTTTAAGGGCCCCTTCCCATACGGGTTTCGCAGCCCATCAACTCAATGTTTTATTTTAATTTCACGGTAATTTCTTAGTTCATTCAAGATGTTTACAAGCGCTATATTTTAAAATAAATAAATAATAAATAAATAACAAGGAGAGAGCGTAGGGAGATATAAATAGAAGAGAAGAAGAAGCGACTATGTACAATTTCGTCCGTCAGTTTATCGGTCAGGTTATCTTCTAGGTGTCACATCTGATGGAATGGTACAGATAACAGAAGACCTACTAAAGAGCGTAAATGAGGCCATTAACGCTGGCGGTGCGAAGTTCTCAGCTTCCCGGAAGTTAGAAGAATTGCTGAACAAGTTTCATAATGTGTGTCTCAGTGATTCTCTCGAGACCCAAGTCATAGATCTTGTTAAATTGGCCAATATCAAGATCTCGGAAGAATCAGTTGAGTTTTTTACTCAGATTCTCGCGGACGAACTCTTAAAAGAACTTTTGACATTGAAGTTTAAGACCACAGCAGGAACTGAATACATCATCGGTTCCTGCACACAAGCGACAGCGTATCCGCAGTTGTTCCATGTGCAGGTCCATTATCCTGGTTGTCTGTGGAGGAGTTGAAAATTGTAATTTTATTAAAATGTGTGAAAAGAATGATAAAATTAATCGCATTTTATGTATTTATAAGTATACCATATCATCAGTTCATGGAAGTAATGAACTTTGTAAGCTTAACTGGTGTACTATTCCTTAAGGGAGTAGAGGACGTTCATTTCCCTGCTCTTATGGGGCTACAACATGGTGATTTGTCGGATTTTTCAAAACAAGCTGAATTTCCTAACAAAAGTACGCAGACATCTCAAAATGGAATAAAAATCAACAAAAGACACAACACAACCATTTATGCGTTCTACTGGTGGGTCGATAGTGTGATGGGACGGACCCAAAAATTGGCATTTTAAATTCAACGGTTGGAGGGTGCAAAGTGCTCCATAGGTTAAAAATTATTCCTCCGGAATACCCCCAAATTCACTCCTATTCACTTTCAACAAAAAGAAAACTTCTGAATGGCTAAAAATTGGAACTTCAATAATATTCTCCACATCCACCCCGATTCCCCACCCCCACCCCCTCCTGGAAATACGACTGGAAATGCTCAGCTTAGCTGTTATATCGCTACTATTTTCTACGAAAGTATGGTGTCCCCATGTTTTTATCACGTATTCAACAAGAACTATATGTGTTAATTATCAAAGAGGCTGATAAAGGTAAAGCCGTTGTCATAATGGATAGAGATTATTATAAAGGGAAAATTCTGGAAATGATTAACGACAAAAACACATACAAGGAAGAAGATTCTAACCCAGACAACCAAATATTAACGAATCTTCGCAAACTTGTTAGGAAGCACGAAACCATTTTAACTAAAAAGGAAATAGGTTATTTGACCAAATTTGAATCTAATAGCAGTAACTTTTACGGTCTCCCTAAGATTCACAAGTCTGAAGAAATAAAACAGGCTATCCAAATTCAAAAATCGGAACACGTTACAATTCCCCGTCCCCGTGACCTGAAATTCAGACCTATTATAGCCGGACCATCTTCCCCGACTCAAAGAATAAGCCATTTAACAGATATCCTTCTCCGACCTTTTATCAACCATGTCAAAAGTTATGTAAGAGATAGTTTGGATTTCTTAAACGGCCTACCAGATCAAGTGAACTCTGAAACTAAAATGGCTACATTTGATGTAAATAGTCTATACAGTAACATTCCGCATAGCCTAGGCCTTGAAGCCGTCAAGTACTGGCTCGATAATTTCCCTGCAACGCTCCACAGTCGTTTTAAGAAGGATTTTATCTTAGATAGCTTGGAATTCATTTTGAACAACAACTCATTCTGTTTTAATGATCGTTTCTACATGCAAGTCCTTGGTACGGCTATGGGAACCAAAGTGGCACCTGTTTACGCAACTCTGGTTATGGGTTACCTGGAACTGACCCTATATGCCAAGATAAACACCTCTTATGGAGATAATTTTGGCCAGATATTCAAAGAAAACTGGCGTAGATATCTTGACGATTGCTTCATTTTTTGGCCCCTTGAAAATGGTTCACTTGAGTCATTGCATGACATTCTGAATTCCCTTCATCCTCAGATTTCTTTCACTATGGAAACAAGTGACGAGAGCATTCCATTCTTAGATATTCTTATTTTGAAATCTGAGGAAACTATAACCACAGACATCTACAGAAAACCAACGGGCACACAACTATATCTCCACTTCCACTCCAACCATCCAAGACACACCAGAGAAAATATTCCCTACACTTTGGCACGCCGAATCTGCACTATCGTGGAATAGCCCGTAAGCGAACTTCGTCAGTCATCTGCTAAAGCCACACACGGAAATGTTATACCTCTCGTCACTACACACAACCCGAATAATAATAACATTTTCCCGATAGTGCTAAACACGTTACCTATTCTAAACAATAGTGCTAAAATGAAAGATATTGTTAACAATTCATCTTTTATTAATAGCAAGAGACAAGCCCCAAATCTTAAGAAGATTCTTACAAAAGCTCGTTTTTCGGAAAGTCAGTTACATGCACGGGTCGCGAAATGTTACAGATCGAAATGTGGCGCATGTATCCATATACTAGAAGGACCTAGCATTAAATTCAATGACACAAATTCTGTGTTTGAGGTTAAATTCAACATGTCATGTGACAGTAAATATGTTGTATACGCACTGATTTGTCAGGGCTGTGGAAAACAGTATATCGGTCAAACCACAGATTTAAGATCTAGATTAACTGTTCACAGGCAACAGATTAATAATGAAAACCATTGTCATCTCCCTGTCAGCCGACACATCAGACAGTGTGCCATACATTTGACCCCTTCTTTTAAAGTTTTCCCTTTTTACAAAGTACTAAATGAGAATCAAGCCTTATTGGATGTTAAAGAAACGATGTTTATAGAAAGATATGGTTCCGAATTAAACGGATCACATAGACCTTGAATATATTTGTTATTTTGTTTGTTTAACAACTTTGTGAAATTAGATTTCATGCAATACATGTACGTACTTACCAAACTGTTGAAGCATGTCATATCCTGAAAATACCCACCTCTGCTTCGCAGACCAATTATGTTTGATTTTGATTATTGTTTACTGCATGTATTGTACTCGTTTGAATTATCCCTTTTAATCCCTCTTTTTGTCCCCCGCCGCAGCGCGGCCGGGGACTTTAAAATGGTTCTTGCTTCTATGTGTCCGTGCATGCACGGACATGTCCGTGCAAATACTTCGTAAGCAATAACTTCTAAATGCTTTGTCGGATTCCTCCGAAATTTGGCATCTGCATTCTTTGCGACAAGACATCTCTTGGTATTACGTTTCAGCAAGATCCGCCTGTAGGTGGCGCCACTGGGGTCTTGCTTCTATGTGTCCGGACTTGTCCGTGCAAATACTTCGTAAGCAATAACTTCTAAATGCTTTGTCGGATTCCTCCGAAATTTGGCATCTGCATTCTTTGCGACAAGACGTCTCTTGGTATTACGTTTCAGCAAGATCCGCCTGTAGGTGGCGCCACTGGGTCTTGTTCCAATCTTTAGTGCATATCCGTGCAAATACTTCGTAAGCGATAACTCCTAAATGCTTTGTCGGATTCCTCCGAAATTTGGCATCTGCATTCTTTGCGACAAGACGTCTGTTGGTATTAGGGTGCACTCCGGAGATTCTTTTATTCGGCATGGAATAGACTATGGGTCCGTTTTTCGGCCACCAGTTGTCGCAAAACCTTCAACCCAAATCACTTATATGTATATATTTTCTGAAAGAGCATGATGAAACTATTATTTTAAGATATAACACTGCTATGTTATAGAAAAATTTAACTCGAACATTCTCCTCCATGCTTGCTTCATTTTTCCTAGAAAACCCATTAAAAATGTCGAAAAATGGTCAAATTCGGCTCAATTTCCAGAAAAATCTGTAAGAGCGATTTCAATTAAACTTCTTACTCACGTTCCCTGGTCCGGTCTCAACTTAAAAAGGCAAAAAAAAAGGGGGTGTCAACCTAACCGTTTTTTGTCAGATTTTCTTCCCGTAAATGAGTCCTGATTTTTAGGCACACCCAAGGGGCATAACTGAGGCAGGACAAACTTTACTCCATGATCCTGATCAGCGTGTAGACGAAGCCAGCACTCGATTTGTACGTACTCGTTTGCAGCGTTGATAATGCTGAACAGGATGGCATTATAGATATAAGCTATTAAGAAGACAAGAAGAATTATGATGTAGCAGAACAAGGGCAGTCTATCGTATTATGAAATTAGAGAGGGGCCATTGCTACGAAACTGCGGAGGGCCACCTTACGTTTCAGCAAGATCCGCCTGTAGGTGGCGCCACTGGGTCTTGTTCCAATCTTTAGTGCATGTCCGTGGATGTTCGTGCAAATGCTTCATAAGCGATAACTCCTAAATGCTTTGTCGGACTCCTCCGAAATTTGGCATCTGCATTCTTTGCGACAAGACGTCTGTTGGTATTACGTTTCAGCAAGATCCGCCTGTAGGTGGCGCCACTGGGTCTGGTTCCAATATTTAGTGCATGTCCGTGCAAATACTGCGTAAGCGATAACTCCTAAATGCTTTGTCGGATTCCTCCGAAATTTGGCATCTCCATTCTTTGCGACAAGACGTCGCTGGTATTACGTTTCAGCAAGATCCGCCTGTAGGTGGCGCCACTGGGTCTTGTTCCAATCTTTAATGCATGTCCGTTCATGCTTGTTCAAATCCTTCGCGAGCGATAACTTTCGAACAATTTGTCGGATTTCTTCGAAATTTGGTAAATGCATTCCCTGCGACAAAACACCGTTGGTGATGCGTTTCAGCAAAATCCACCCGGAGGTGGCGCCACTAGAGTTCATTCCATTATTCCATGCTGCAAGTGATAACTTAGAAACACTTGGTCGAATTTCTTTGAAATATCCTACATATATGTACCTTTCTGGGTAACATGAGAAACGTTGCGGCTCATCGGATTCTTCTGAAATTTGGCATGCATTTACCATGCCAGGCTTGCCGTTGCTTGGGATTGCCTTTCACTCACTTGCACTCACAGGTGGCGCCACCTGGTGGCAACATCACAAATTCGTTGCCGGGTAATAACTTGAGAACTGACCATCGGATTCTTCTCAAATTTTGTATGAATGTACCGTGACATAAGATGTCGCTTGATAATGCATTTCACTGACTTGCGCCTAGAGGTGGCGTCACCTGGTGTCAAAATCTAAATTTGGTTTCTGGGCAATAACTTGAGGACCCTCATCGGATTCTTCTCAAATTTGGTATGCAGATGTCCCCACGATACCATGTTCCTTGGGATTGTATTTTTCCCGCTTCTGCCTACAGGTGGCGTCTCCTGGTGGAAAAATTTGTTTCCGGGCAATAATTTGGCAACTGCTCATCAGATTATTCTCAAATTTTGTATTCATATGTGACCCACCCCAAATAACATGAACACCGGTGGGCATCTAGTACCGGCAATAACTTGAGGACCCCTCTTCAGAGTCTCAAAGTTCATATGCCGATACCATGACATGAGATGTCATTTTGGATTGTGTTTTGCCTGCTTGCACCTACAGGTGGTGACTCCTTGTGGCAAAGTCTAAATTTGGTTTCTGGGCAATAGGTTGAGGATGCCTTCATATTCTTGTCAAATTTAGTTTGCAGATAATATGCCATGAGTTGTCTCTTGGGGTTGCATTTCGGTTACATAATTTTCATGCTACATGGTAAAGAAAATATATTACAGTAGCAATCAACATTCAGTCAGCCATTCGGAGTTGATCTCAAAACCTGGGAAGGTGGAAAGACCCCTCTGCTTCTTACGCCTGTGAAGTAGCTGTTGCCATCCTCATGAATATCTTCTGAAACCGACAGCGCTTATAAATATTGCTGCCATTTTGGCGGGGGACCTAGCATCCTCTGGCTGCTTGTCATGTTTATTGTGACCAACTGTTTCTATTAATGTCAGCATGTTATCAAGTCACTGCTTGCTTAAGCCAGGCACGTCGTCTAGCGACCGTTGTGCCCTGTATTTGTATATATACCAGTCTGTCATTAGAAAACAGTATTCCTTGAAAAGAACATTACGTTCGAAACTGCAGTCGGAATATAATGATGTAGAAAGTTGAGAAGGTTTTTTCGTTATTTTTCTTGTGTTTAGTATTATATAGCAAAATGGGAACATTTTGACCTTGGGAAGTTTGATTTATTGAGCATCAAAGAAGAAAAAATCCAAATTTTCCTATGTATTCAGTGTTATGGCTTTTAAGTGGTATACATGCTTTTGGCTACCATATTTTTTTAACGAGTATGGTGATCCACTATTTTTTTTTCATGGATCATATTCTCCTAACCTGATGAAAAAATCCTGAAATTTAAAAAAAAATTCAACCTCTAGAAATGAACGTCCTCTACTCCCTTAATAGCAATCGTTTGTATGCAGACTAGAGGTTATAATTCATTTTCCTTTCTTGTTATAAAATGTTTCAATAAACTGTTTCGATTTCAAGACAGATGATTTATTTTAAAGCATGATAAATAAAAACTACAATTTACAGTTATATTCCAAGTTACTTTGGAAACACGTGAAAATTGCGCCGTAAGACTGCGTTGTATCTTGAGTAGATTGCTTTCAGAATTCCGTCGCCAGGTTATGAGACGTACGAAAGAAATTCTCCACTTTTATAACGAATATTTTTGGTATAACATCTCACTCGGGCAGATTCTCAAGCGATGTGTTAATTAACATTTCCTGTTTCCAAAGAATTAAGGAAACTATGTTATTGATACCGTGCTGGGTATTCATTAATATTTATTCATTAAACTGATGTTAAATATCGCTAGTCTGGCTTTAAATATAAAAAAGTGTTCTTTTCCCATTGTGAGGAACACCACATGTACATGTATATATTTTTCGTGGTATTTACAATAATTTGTCCTGGCTTGAGTAATATCTCTTTCTTGATTATAAATACCTGCAATCGCAATCTTCTAACGGCAAAACAATAACATTCAATGGGCCTTTTGAGATTTAATAATCTCAAAAGCGACCGTTAAACGATCGCACTGCCAATTGTGTATTCGCGGATTACTCACCGAGCAATCAGCTCCCATTGGGGTATACACAAACGCACGCCGGGTCATTACTTAATAGCTTTTTTGAAGCATCAAATACAGAGAAAACGCCGAAGTAATGCTTACTAAATCCCATTTTATTCAAATTGAGGTAAAGCCTCCCGGAAATGCTAAACACGAGGATATAGATCTGTTTACGATCTTTAACATAAGCATAACTTTTTCCCGATTTGAAATGCGGAAAGTGGGTTTATTTTGTCATTAAAACTGTGCAATTTTCATAGTTTGGCAGAAGTCACCATGTATTTCAAATGGAGAAATATGTATATTTTCAATCGCTAATTTTGCACGAACGGGATAAGCCTCCCGTAAGAACCATAGATTTTCTGATTCCCTATAGTAATAGCTACTCGCTCACAGTTTTGGGTCATGTTTGGAAATGCGGAAGTTATCATAAAAGGAGAAAATACAATATAGATAGAGGAATGCCAGCCTGTTTTCAAAGAGCTCAGCACCAGTAAGACATACAGCCATGACTCAAATATTGTGATAAGGGAAATTATTTCAAATAAATAAACATGACATATGCGCATAATTTTCACTTGGTGATTTCAATTTGTGGAGACTGCGCATGATGACACCTCACTTCCGGCCATTTCTGATCGACCGTGGAGCTATAAATCGAGCACGTGTACGCTCCGTTACAAAATCTGGTTTTCTACTCATGGAACTTCTCATGTTGATAAATATAATAAGTAATTCAAGTGATCCAAGTCTCTTCAAAACTTCAAAAACTTTTTTTACACAAACTACGCCTGATGGTGATCAACGCAACGAGAGGTTAATTGGCAATAGCCACTTAGAATACACAACGCTTAATAGGTCGACAGCAAGTCCATGGCACGCATGCGCGTGAAATCGACTGCTACCGAATCAACGGCGGACATCCCTCAGGTTAATCCGCTATACCCTGCTGTGTCGGCATCGTACATTGAACACTTTCATCACCCCAATCTGTGTCTCCTTCCGATTTATAGCTCCATGATCAGAGATGATACAATGATAATAATGACAAATGTGACATTCTTGGTGGCCATAATCTGCTATCGATAATAAATTGTAGAAGATATTTTCGCAACAAGGGCCTTATTATATTCCGTTTACACCCGTGCATGCCTAACTATAACCCTTTAAATCGTGTTGTATTAATTAGAATTTGACCTTGATGAATTAGGTCAAGGTGGGTCAACATGAAAAACTAATTAATCACCACTTGAGTATGTACTGTAGTGTAAATTTGAAGAGCAGAGCCATGATCTCTCGAAATACTGCAATAACTAGAATTTGACCTTGATAAAATAGGCCAAGGTCAGTCAAATTGGAGAGGTTCCACCAGTTGCGTATGTATAGTATGACGTTAGAGAGCCCAGGTGTAATCCTTCAAGAGTTATCACCAATTCTCTAATTTGATCTCCATTGCCAGTTGCATATGTTGTATGAATTTAGAAGGGCTATAATCCTTCAAGAGAAAATGTGTTAACAAGCACGATGGACAGACAGCAGATAATACCTTTCGGGCAAACTCGGTAGAGGAGTAAAAATCAATAGGCTTACACTTCTTTGCCATAACCATCCATATCGAGTCTAAAACTGTACTTATAGCATAAGCACAACAATATTCAATGATTTACAGTATTTTCAATCATAGTAACCGTGATCGTTGACCTCTTGACCTCAAAATGAATAGGGTTCCCCATTGACCCATGGGGAAGTTATACACAAAGTTTGGAACCGATCCATGACAAGGGACTGGAGATATCGTACGGACAAGTAAAAGTTAAACAGACGGACGGACAGACAGACGGACGGAAATCGTAATCGCAATGAGACCTCGTCTATCGACGGGCATATAAAAAGTAAGAGCTTGTGTACCAAAAACAAGTTTATAAATGGTTTTAAATGTCATTCAGCTACAATATTCCATCAGACCAGCCTGAATTATGTCCTGCCGAATACGGCAGTTCCAGATCACTAGGATCTCTTAAGTTATAGATTCAAAAAATTTCTCACGTTGATTGCAAACCGGTCATAACATATTACCGTAAATTTAATTTATAAATTCAAACCGAAATCGTTAACATTCAGGGACCGTATTGTGAATGCGGTTATTGAAGAATCGGGACATAATGCAGAGACTACAACAAGCGTACATCAACAGGCTCTCCAAAATATAAGAAAAAACAGCCATGACGCTCTATCAACAGCAAAAGCGTGATTTCCACTGCAATGAAGTAAGACCCTGCACAGATCTATTGCATCGCTTGGAAGCGGATATGGAGATACCACCCACGTCGACTGAATACGGTCAAGATGCGAAAACTGCCCTTGAAGTATCTCGTATTGACAGAAAACGTTTCTGACGCATACCACGGGTGGCTCATCATTGGACAATGAACTCACGAAAGAGTGAGCGGACTGAAGGCGATGTCCGAACAAGCTTCTGACAAGAGCGGATAGACTGACCGCGATGACCGAAGATGCTGCTGACTTACAACAAGAGTAGCTTCCCATTGGGATACTGACAAGAGAGTGGATGTTATACGTATGCGAATGCTATCAATTTTATACATACCCAAAATGGCTTCACAGCTTCGGTATGATGTGATGAACAAGACAATAAAATGTGTGACTCGCAACTCGTATTTTGTCTCTCACTGATTCACATACTCACTTTAGATAAGGCTAAGTGTTGAGTATTATTTATACAGGAAGCAGGTTTTGTGCAGAATTGAAGAAATTAATTTTCGATCTCACGAACGTAACAGTCAGTCAGAGGAGTTTCCCCTGTATAAACGTCACTATACCTGTATGAGGTGGGGCCAAAAAGAAAATAGAAGTTATCTAACGAAGTTTAGTTAGAACGCATCATGTCAGCATGATGATCAGATCATTTTCACCCAGGTTTGCTACCTTGTTTGTAACATGTACCCAGTGGAGGCTTGCACAATACTGTGTAATCAACAATGACCCTGATTTTCACTTCTTTTTGCCATTTCACACCTTTGTGATCGAGTTAATCAATAAATATCCGAAACTGTCACTTTCAATTCATCCAACGCCTGTGTTATGTAAGTCTCTCATTACATGCTCATTTCATATATCTTTAAATTCGACCAATAAATTTCAAGTCATTTTTTTAATCAAGTGCGGTTTTCCAGGGTCCGATCACACTTGAAAAGTGCTATTTCAGGTTCAAGTGAACTTTCATGAAAAGAAGAACTTGAGTCAAGGGAGGTTTTTCAAGTGCACTTGAACTTTCAAGTGCGACAATTGCCTCAAGTGGGCTTTCATGAAATCGGCCCCTGTCTCTAGTGAAGTCTGTTTCAGGATTTGTTACAGTTGAGCACATTTGACTTTTCCCGATAAACAAAGAAGTTGTACGGTACAAGATCATTAAATTAGTATAAATTTTATTTTATTAAAAGATATAATAAATATTTTATTGTCAGTGTAAAACGTTATTAGGCCTACAGATTTTGGTCTGCTCCGTGCAAAACATCAGACAGCGAAAGATATACCATAGAGGACGAAAGATACTGGATTCCTTTGGTAGATTAGTTGTGCAGATTAGAAGATGAAAACAATCTACATGTACTTGATGTGAGATTTTGAGATTAAAGTAATTTGCACAAAAGTTTATTTAAAAATATTTCGTTCGCAAGTCCAGAGTTCAAGTTCAAATTCCAAGGTCATGTCACATTGTTAATATTCCTCTGCTTCCTCTTCTCCCTCATTCTCCACGGAGTCTACACCGACTTCTTCATAATCTTTCTCTAGTGCAGCCAGATCCTCCCGAGCCTCGGAGAATTCACCCTCCTCCATACCCTCACCGACATACCAGTGGACGAAGGCACGTTTGGCGTACATCAGGTCAAACTTGTGGTCAAGACGAGCCCAGGCCTCGGCGATGGCTGTGGTGTTACTCAACATACACACAGCACGCTGGACCTTGGCTAGATCTCCACCGGGGACAACGGTGGGTGGCTGGTAGTTGATACCGACTTTGAATCCAGTTGGACACCAGTCGACGAACTGGATGGTCCTCTTGGTCTTGATGGTAGCAATGGCGGCGTTCACGTCCTTGGGGACAACATCACCTCTGTATAACATACAGCAAGCCATGTATTTGCCGTGACGGGGGTCACATTTCACCATCTGGTTGGCCGGTTCGAACGTAGCGTTGGTGATCTCAGCCACCGACAGCTGCTCGTGATAAGCTTTCTCGGCCGAAATGACAGGCGCGTATGTCGCCAGAGGGAAATGGATACGTGGATAGGGGACCAAGTTCGTCTGGAACTCCGTCAAGTCGACGTTAAGGGCACCGTCAAATCGGAGAGAGGCGGTGATGGAGCTAACAATCTGGCTGATCAGACGGTTCAAGTTGGTGTAGGTCGGGCGTTCGATGTCCAAGTTACGGCGGCAGATGTCGTAGATGGCCTCGTTGTCGACCATGAAGGCGCAGTCGGAGTGCTCCAGGGTGGTATGGGTAGTCAAGATAGAGTTGTAGGGCTCAACAACGGCCGTCGATACCTGGGGAGCTGGGTAGATGGCGAACTCCAGTTTGGACTTCTTGCCGTAATCCACGCTCAGACGTTCCATCAACAGGGAGGTGAATCCAGACCCGGTGCCCCCTCCAAAACTGTGGAAGATGAGGAACCCCTGAAGACCGGTACACTGGTCAGCCAGCTTACGGGTACGATCAAGAACCAGGTCGATGAGTTCTTTACCAACGGTGTAGTGACCACGGGCGTAGTTATTGGCAGCATCTTCCTTACCGGTGATCAGTTGTTCTGGGTGGAACAGTTGGCGGTATGTGCCGGTACGGACTTCATCTGAATAATAAAATATTGCTTTCAGTTTTTACCTTGAAATTTATGTTCAACCAAATAAACGAAACTAATACCACATCTACTGTTCAGGCCAAGCGAGGACTACAATAGCAGATATGGTGGGAAGCCAAATCAATAATCTGGATGATCAATAACTGAACTATACAGGATAAACAATTATTTGGTCCAGTTAATAATACAGCAAATTCTCCCAATATAAGGATTTTTTCACCAAACTCTTCAAAACATAATGGAAAAAAACACACTGCCTACAGTTTGAAGTAGGAGGGTAGCAACAAATATGGGTGCGCAAATAGGGCAGAGTTCTACCTTATTGTACATGTATTATGGTCCGAACTCACTCCAACCCTTCAGCGACACGACGGATAATTCCTGACAGATTGTCTGGCAGGGGTCAGACAGGTCTCTTCCCCAAAAGCGAATTTTTGCGCGACGTCATCCCAGTAATAATTATATTAAAAAATATTCGTTCTACCGCCTTTCTACAACACTCAATTCACATTTATTTATCAATGAATAATCTCCCTTTGTGATAAGCCCAATTTCAACAAGATCCTTTTCACTCTTCGCCTGTTACAGTTTTAACAACTGAGCCTTTAAAGCACAGCTGATCCCGTCTTGCGCTTGAAATGGGGTAGATATTAAAAGCGCTAACACAGGAGAATAATTATCCGTCGTTTGGCTGAAGGGTTTCATGAAGATCGGGCTAATTATATATAGCAGTACAGATACCGCTAAATTGCCATCAAAAGGAGATAGGGAAAAAACTAACAGCAACTGTCAGAGTTTGGAGCGGATAAGCTAGATTTGGTCTATGTATAACTGAGGACTGCATCGCCTTCTGTGCGTAAGTTTGTCTGCCTGAACGCACAGGAGCAAATGATATGGTACGATAAGGCGGGATTTTGGCCTATACGTGGTGCGGTTGAAATCGAAAAAAATAAAATGTCCTAAAATACTTGTGCTTTAATGTAACGGCAAGAGAAAATATATGTAAACAATATGTGAGAGTTCTAGCTAGATTGCATTATGAGTAGTTATGACATGAAATTAAAATCCGCGGCATGTGCAGTAGTTATGCCATTTCTCCTAATAATGCGAAATTTGCGGTAGGAATGGTCAGATACATAGGGCAGCCAATCATACGGCACATTTGGAAATTCAAATGGATTCGAGGTCGATGTCGTTTCGTGTCTATTTATAATTTTTTTGTACAGAGCCGGTCGACTGATATATCAAGGCTTTCCGAGTGTAAACGAAGAAGTAGACTTGTGTATGATGATGATATAAATGCAGTTGGGTATTCATTGTCACTAAACATCAAAATGATAAGCTATCACTAATACTAACCGACAACAGTGGGTTCCAGGTCCACAAATACAGCTCGGGGGACGTGTTTGCCGGCTCCAGTCTCGCTGAAGAAAGTGTTGAAGGAGTCATCCCCACCCCCGATGGTTTTATCTGAGGGCATCTGACCGTCCGGCTGGATACCGTGCTCAAGACAGTACAACTCCCAACAGGCATTGCCAATCTGGACTCCGGCCTGACCGACGTGGATACTGATACACTCACGCTGTGAAATAATTGAACAGATAAACATTACAACTGATTCATGTCCCCGTGTGCGATGTTCCGCTCTCTTCACAATGACTAAATAGTTAGCAACAATAATGAAGGGAATTCAATCCATTTATTGAATGGCCGTAAATATTCTATAATTGACCAATATAGCCCTAATTATGAACAATTTGTAACTGTCACAGCAACGTCATTGAGGCTGTTAAGGAAATTGGAAATATGAAAGGAGTAGTGACGTTAACATATGAAAAACTCTCTTAGGTGTTACGTTGGTAATGCCAAAAATATAGTAATGTAATTCTGCACAAAACTCGGTGTTTCCTGCAGAAAAAAGTATTCAGCATTTATGTTGTTACCGGTCAGATTCAAAAGTGATATAAAACAGTCGGCTGACCTTGAAATTAGGGTCTGTATGTGGCTTTTTCGTTGACATTTTAGCATGGAATTTTTTATATATCTGAAATATGACACCTTGAACCAACATAATATTTCGATGTAATATCACGGCAGGCATGTTGACTTTGAAAACTTTAGATTCGTTTTGGTTCAAGTTGTCACATTTGTAGACATATTACAAAATCCAAGTTAAAATGTATACGAAATATCCAAAAATCGACAAGACCCAATTCCAAAGGTATACGCCGACGCAGTCTTACATCACTTGTTCCTCTGACCGTTAAAAATATTAAAGTCTGTTGTGTTTTTTTATGAAACACAGTTTTTTGTGCAGAATTTCAGAAACATTTCTTTTTTTTGCTTTCATATTAACGTATCACCTGCATAGACATCAGACAAATCAAATGTACAGATAATTTTTTCACGTACACAGCTACTTCGCTAATTAGCAATAGATCTGAAATAATGTGTTTAGAATATACACTCAAAATAAAATTCCGTTTACTCGAACGGAAAAAATCCGCCCCAGGGAATCAAGGGAATATTCCGTTATTGTAACGGATTCCTATTTTTTACCGGATTCAACGGATTTTATTATCCGTTAAATTTAATGGAAAAGTCCGTCCCCAGGTAATCGAGGGAATACTCCGTTATTGTAACGGATTCTTATTTTTTAACGGATTCAACGTTGGGCCCTTGCTGGTAACCAGAAACTTATTAAATTTTATCCCATGCAAACTGGATTTATATTGAGTGGACTTTTTCACGTAACTCTAACGTCCGAGTTAAGAGAAAAATCCTCTCAGTATAGATTATCGGAATCGTTCGTAATATCCAATGTTTAATGATTTTAACTCAAACCGCATTGATATTGACTGCGCTGATTAACTCTCATGTGGTTTTTAATTCAGTGCTTTCTCTTTGTCGAGGAATAAATTTAAAAAATTAAAATTCTATCGATCGGACAGAGTCGGACATGTTTGGCATATAATTCCGATATTGCTCATTAATCACAAACGTAATTATACATGCAGATAAATTTTAAAATTACAATTTCCTGCTCATAAAAGTAAAACAAATGAGTAGGTTCATTCAAGTTAGATAACTCTTGGTGCGGTGATGCCCACGACGGCCCGGTGTGGTTAGGTTAATGTGGAGATGCCCACGTCGGCCCGATGCGGCCAATACATCGCTTGGGCTTTCCCTCGTTGGCCCCACATGACTCGCCAAACATTGGCCCATCGCCGGAAAGCCGGCGTCGGCCCACATTTGCCCTCACTCTCCCCGACGTGGGCCCCACATGGATAATAACACACAATGCCAACGCCGAGATGGCCCTCACTTGGCCTCCATCTCTCGTATCATTCATACCCGCTGGGACCATGCTGGTTTGCCGACGTCGAGCCAGTGTCTTAATTGCCGATGTTGGGCCTTCGTCGGGCTAACGTGGCAGATGAAGCCTGTGCAAATGTGGGTTCCTCCATATTTCATCCGCATGGGGACGACGTGGGTTTGCCTATTCCTACACAGCCCAATTCAGAATGTGGGCTTCCCAGTACTCAACCCACTTGGGGCCAGTGTAGGGTTGCCCATGCCCCCACAGCCCGCGACATGCCCACGTTTGGCCAGGTGGGACCAATGATTACTTGCTGACTGGGATATTCCGTTGATGTAACGGATGAGTCCGTCAGTGCAATACAACAACGGAAGATTCCCTTAATATAACGTACTATTTCCGTTTATACAACGGATTAATCCGTTAAAACTACCTAACGGATAGTAATACGTTAAATCTTAACGGATTATTATTTTGAGTGTAATGAAAACTCGAGAACAGCAAACTTACCATGATGAAAGTAATGGATTTCCAGGAATTGCTCACAGAGACATCTAGGCTTGTCGATGTTGAGATCTGAGTAAGGCAAGCTAACGGAAAGCATTTATTTATGAAGTCGAGCTAAGGGATTTGGTGTCTTGGTAGCAGGAGAAGTGTCTGAAGCATTACGTACGCGTGCTGCCATTGGTTGGATTATTGTTCTACATTTGTATCGCAGAATTCCATTGGCTAAAAGCTACCTTGGTGACGGCTTCAAAGGATCATAGTTAAAACACGCGTCCTAACCTGTGTTCCTGATAATTGTATATCGTTTTCTAGCACACAATGTTATATAACTTGGTCGAAACAAATTAATCCGCTTACTGCATGTACCTGAGATTGCCAGTTAATCCGCGGACGATGGCTAACGGGACTCTGTGAGACGCCATACATGATCCAACACTTTACGCAATTAATTTGGCTCGTTTGAAGGTTAAGTCTGGCGCGCACGAACAAGTTTCCTTGGACAAAGTGGCACACATTTCTAAAACATTTGCCTCGATTACTTTCTTCTGCATAAATAACAGGGGAGATATAGCGACAATCGGACTGGCAATCTCTTTTGTAAATTTGTACTCTGTTTTCGAAGAAAATGGGTTATATCGATATTATATATTTCATCTGGTATGTCCATTCTGTTAGAGGTATCAGCATATGAGCCTGGCCTGCATGGCTCGGAAATGGTTCATAAGCGGGAGAGAGAATTAAAGTTTAACGTCGCTTTTAGCAATATATTAGCTACTCTCTAAAAAAAAAGTGGAGTGAAATTATTTCACTCAAGTAAGAGTGAATTTAGAAAATTCTTGAGTGAGATTTTCACTCAACTTTTCACTCAACTGGAGTTAAATGCACTCAACTTGAGTGACATTCACTCAAGTATAAGAGTGGAAATTGATCCCACTCAGGTTGAGCGAACTTGAGTGGTTTTAACTCAAGTTGAGTGAAAAGTAACTCAAGTTTGAGTGAACAGATACATTTCACTCAAACTTGAGTGGAACAGTTCACTCAAAGTTTTTTTAGAGAGTATATAGCAACGGTCAAACACAATTCTAAGTATTCTACCAAAAACAAGTCAACAACCCAGCAATCCTGAAGTAATCTACTCAACACTCCAAAAACATGTACATACATTAAAGCTTATGCAATAAAACGATTTCGCTCAAATAACCTAAAATACAGTCTTCTTTTAACCACTTGAAAATAGTAGCTGCTTTATAAAAAAGAATGTCTTACAATCCCAAAATC
Source organism: Hanleya hanleyi (assembly GCA_036873755.1). NCBI lineage: Eukaryota > Metazoa > Mollusca > Polyplacophora > Lepidopleurida > Hanleyidae > Hanleya > Hanleya hanleyi. Next base: position 3,880 of record JAVTVY010045814.1, on the reverse strand, counting down.
TATACAGTATGGGTTCCAATGTGAGATCTTCCTGGTTTGGAATACACCATGGGACTAGTTCCTTTCTTAGTGAATGTTCGGGAGTTAATCGGGTATGGTTGATTCTACATGGCCTGATCATGGCGTGTTCGAAACGTTTCTGGGTACTCAGATGAATATATCCTAAAGTTTTTTGAAACTCATGAAGTTTGTTATTATCCACAGCATCCCATAAAGATTGAAACAGCTTTTTCATATGGGCACAGACCGGGCTGATATTTGGAAACCAGGTGATAAAGTCGTAATTATTATATGAAAATATCAGTCAACTCAATCCTCTTTATTCAACTAGTTTTTGCAGACTTGTATGATAGAAGGTCTGTATTTCAGAATATGTTATTCGGGAACCCAGTACTTGCTGGTCAGCGGTGTAGTTCCATTCAGTGCGGGCGATGAAAAATAATCATTGGTCAATGGTGGTATGGACGTGTTACTTCTCAGGTTTGTGGGAATGTAACAGAGGTCTGTTACGGTAAATAATTGAAAGGCGAAGTCACTCGTAGAACTTGATGCACGTTTATAGACAATTAATAGTTAAACATAGAAACACACAGGAACAAATATACTAAATCGGAACTCCGGATAATTTAGGTTGGGATTCCAAAACTATAAATCACAATGTCCGTAGATTTGGATATCCATAAAACTGACTTATGATTATAGCTGATCTTGAATTTATAGGGAGAATGTGACGTAAACGTAGGGTAACTAACAACAGAGGCATACAAGTGGAAACAGATCAATAATTATACAAGGAACAAATGAACGTATAAACGAACGGACTAAAACATGCTACAAAACACGGCCTATTCAGAAGTAATCAGAGATATAGGGATTAAAGATTAAGGAGTCAATTTACCCAAGTAAAACTATATGCATACAGGCAATGTTCTGACATGAAATGTTTTTGCACCGACTAAATACTAAAATGACAGGTTACAGTTATTGAATGTAAACATAATTTAAGTTAATGAATTAATAATAACAGAAAATGAATAAGTCAATAAACTCTGTGACAGGAAGAGTATTTAACCCACAGGGGATCGTTACCAGTAGTAGGGTAAGCGTAAATTGAGTTAAGTTGACCTACTTAATGACGTCACATTGGGGAGGATTGGGGAGGAACTTGATCACGTGATCAAGGCATGTCTAGATGGTGGGTGTGGGTTCAAAATGGCGGCTGATGTGGGTGTGGGTTCAAAATGGCGGCTGATGTGGGTGTGGGTGTGGGTTCAAAATGGCGGCTGATGTGGGTGTGGGTGTGGGTTCAAAATGGCGGCTGATGTGGGTGTGGGTTCAAAATGGCGGCTGATGTGGGTGTGGGTTCAAAATGGCGGCTGATGTGGGTGTGGGTTCAAAATGGCGGCTGATGTGTGTGTGTGGTCAAAATGGCGGCGCAAGGGAGCAAACGAGGCGGTGGGGAGGTCACGGGGCGAAAAAACCCTCACATTACCCTCAAAAAAACCTCTAAGCCATATAATAATAATAAACATAATCTATAGGTGTTGTACCATGTTAATAGCATCAGTCAGCACCTGTACCACCCTAGGGTCGAGCGTTTATTATCCCGTGTATCTCCGCAGAAAATCAACAAACAAAATGGCGGCTCCAGGATGGTGTGGGGACGCCCTTTCCACATCACGGCGTCGATCATAGCGCCATCTGCACACACTGACGCAAGGGAGACAACTCGTGTGGCCCAAGGATATGGAAATAGCCGTTTTGGGGCTAGGGGAGTTACTACTGGTCCAGTGGGGTCGAGTGATGTATCAATGTGAAGCCTATGTGAGGGGGCATCTGATGGGCTGGGTGTGGGGTTGAACTAGCGTCATTCTGCGCATGCGCGGTGGCTCAAGGGTATGGAAATAGCCGTGTTGGAGCTAGGGGAGTTACTACTGGTCCAGTGGGGTCGAGTGAGGTATCAAAGTGAAGCCTATGTGAGGGGGCATCTGACTGGACTAGTGTGTTTGAAATAGCGTCATTCTGCGCATGCGCGGTGGCCCAAGGGTATGGAAATAGCCGTGTTGGGAGCTAGCGAAGCCAATAATGGTCCAATGGGGTCGTATGAGGTATCAAAGTGAAGCTTATGTGAAGGGGCATCTGACTGGACTAGTGGGTTTGAAATAGCGTCATTCTGCGCATGCGCAGTGGCCCAAGGGTATGGAAATAGCCGTGTTGGAGCTAGCGAAGCCAATAATGGTCCAGTGGGGTCGAATGAGGTATCAAAGTGAAGCATTCGTGAAGGGGCATCTGACTGGACTAGCGGCTTGGGCGTTGTCACCATTCTGCGCATGCGCAGTCTGGCCGTAGTATAGAAATAGACGTGTTGGGGTGTAGGTGGGCCCCTCATGGGCCGATGTGATCGAGTGAGGTATCCATGTGAAGCCTAGGTGAGGGAGTTACACTAGGGTGCCGTTTCCATTCTGCTGCGCAGGTCACGTGGGGGTTGTGACGTCACTTCCGGGTTTTTCACTAAAACTACCTCGAAACATAGAAGAGTTCCTAATGTTTCCTCTTAGACGTCCGTATGTTCAACCGCCGGGGTGTTTTCCCGCCGCGGCTCGCCCCGGCCCCACCAGCGCGAGCGCGCGCGCGAGTTCTCCGGAAGTGCGCGTCATCCCCGGCAGTGCCCGCGCGCGCGGGTCAAAAGGTCACCTCCAGGTCAGATGGTCCAATGTCCAATGACACAATGTTGCGGCATCGCTACAGTCAGAGCTTGAGCACAAAAAAGGGGATTCTAGATGAACCTGGGAAAGATGGGCAGTTCCATTTGGACCAATCAGCGGTCGAGAAAAAAGAGCCAATCAGCGGTCGAGAAAAAGAACCAATCAGCGGTCGAACAATCAGCCAATCGAATTGGGGTACTCACGGTGTGCTTTCGCTGACGTCCGCTCCTACATCCGGGTTCTTGTACACGCGGGTAATGTTTTCTGGACATGGATGGGTTAGCTTTGGCTCCATTCTAGGCCACTGATTGGCTAATACGGTGTTCAAAGCCACTTTCATGCATTATGCTCAAATAACTTATAGTCATAATCTATACGTGTTGGACGATTCTTCACTCACCGTATACACGTACCTCAATGAAATGCCCGCTCCAAACCTAGACCAAAAACACGTACTTGGTCTGTAGGCTGATTTCATTGGCTCTCTATTTTTACTATAGTGCTCTTGCATTCTAACATTGATGGGTTACCTAGGACTTATAGTCATCAACATAATCTATACGTGTTGGACGAGTCTTCACTCACCGTATACACGCACCTCAATGAAATGCCCGCTCCAAACCTAGACCAAAACACGTACTTCGTCTGTGGGCGGATTTCATTGGCTCTCTATTTTACTATAGTGCTCTTGCATTCTAACCTTGATGGGTTACATTTTGGCCCCATCCTACACCACTGATTTCAGTTTGACTGAATCTCCACATTGGGCATGGGATGCATTAGGAATAAAACACACAAGACAGGGTTTTTTTGTGAGATCTCATTTTTTTTATTCAGTGAACAACAACAACGTGAGAACAACCACGTGAAAACTGAAGCCCAGAACAAGGGGCTTGTAATTAATTGAAGCCCAGAACAAGGGGCTTGCACATTGAAGCCCAGAACAAGGGGCTTGTAAACTTAAGCCCAGAACAAGGGCTTGTAATTAACTTAAGCCCAGAACGGGGCTTGTACATTGAAATGATGGGCGGCCCAGTCATAGACGAGTACATCGCGGTCCTCGGCCTTGGGGTACTCGTCAAACATCTGTACGATGGTAGATAAGGGTCTTCCCCGGCATCGATGATACAGGTAAAACAAGCAATATTGTCCGCACACGCCACTGGTCAGGCTTT
>JAVTVY010045813.1:0-20997 GCA_036873755.1 Hanleya hanleyi | reverse complement strand
CGAATGAAATTCCTCCGCCCAAAGTTCGGAGTTAAGGCCGTGGCTGGCACCTGTTGTCCATCCACATGCAGGGCCACAAAATTGATGCCGAAATGTTGAAAGTCAAACGGATTCTCTGGGTAGGCTCCGCTGAAACTCGTATTTTCCACACAGGCCAGGATCAATCGCTTGGGTAGTTCCCCAGGAACAGGTTTTCTTTGTTGGCGCCCATATTTCCAGCAGGTACAGAGAACACTTTGGTTTGCACACGTCGGATAGGGTACTGGGCTGGTTTTGTTTCCAAGGCTTTCATGTGTCCCAGTTGAACGGCTGGATTCGGTTTCACTTTTCGGACATACAGGACTGCGTCTTGGATGACAATCTTATAATCCGCTGCATGCCCCTCTACGTTAGTGGCCATCAAGGCGAAGGTCGGAGGCGCCCGTATCAGTCGGATTTTGATGGGGATCTTGTTCAAGAGGTACCGGTCTTGCATGAACATGTCTGCATGCAGTCGACCTATCATATCCACCGAGGCACTGTTCGCAGTGAAAGCCTTCCGTTTGTCATATCCCCCATTGTCCACCGTGTCCATGTGCTCGGCCGTGTCCCTGTAGAATAAAGCGGTTGTCAGCTGAGATTTTTTAGCCTCTCGGCCATACGACAACAGTGTCTCGATGTAGGCTCGATAGGGGTACGTGTTGGTGGAATCACTGATGAGTTTGTCGCTGAGAAAAATATCCACCTGCTGAAACATCGAGTGCAGCCAGAGATTCGTCGGGCCCACCGTTGCTTGGTCAGCGAGTCTGGTGCCAGCTCCATTGACCACCTTGGCTTTCACATACAAGTAGGTATGGGCTAAATCCACATAGGCCGTATCCGCATTACTGATGGTGAACTCGATGGGCCCGGTTTCGTTGATGCTGGAGAGCGGGAGATGCTCCACCCATAATCCTTGTTCGACACTGGTTTGTGTGGGCGGCACGGTCCACAAATCAAATTCACTGTTGGTGGAGGGGCAGGACTCGGCGTGGATTAAGGACATGTTTTAAGAAAAGATATCCCGGGTCTTCTTGGATGTGCGTCGTCGCTGGGTCGGTCGTCGACTGGTGCGTGGTCTCCGTGGGGCAGCTCTTTTATTCCCTACGGTGCGTTGTGCTTTGGCCACCAAGACGCCTCCCGCTTCTTTGGCCCGTCGTTTCAAGGCTTGTCGGGGTGCCGTACCCCCCAAGACATCACCGGCCCCTTGCAGTCCACTGCGTACCGCTTGTTTGCCCATTGCTTTCACCCCACGCGTCACCAAGGGCAGGAACGTTTTCACAATGCTGCCGAGTATGTTCCCCAGTCCATGTCCTCGTTGCATGCGTGCACCGCTAAAGACCGGAAAGCCACCCCCGGCCTGTTGGGCATAATAGTCGGCATAGCTGCGTGCATCGCACTCGTAAGGTACTTTCATTATGCAAAGTGGGGAGCACGTGCTTGTCGAAAATGAAGTGTCAGCACCACTTTTCCTCGTTCGAATGCCACCGCTCGTCCCGTGTCATCTCTTATATCCACCGTGATCGTGTTGATATCGGTATGTCGTACGGGCAGGTACATGATATGGGTGAAACTGTGGGTGACTTGATCGCCATACGTCTTTTTAATGGGGACCACCCGTAACAGAGGTGTGTTGATATCGCCCACGATGTGGTTGTCCACCACGTCCGAGTAGACGTAGAGTCCGTACATACCCGACTTCATATCCATCGGCATCTCGCCATGGTGTTGGGTGGGACCAGCGAACGTCTGTAGATCGAAACCCAGCATTTGCTGTAGTGTAGGACTGAGTTTCACATTCACGGTATCGGTGAGGGTAAGCTGTGCCTTGTCGTTGTGTACGTTGACATCGAAGAACACGTTTCTCTTGAAGCGCAAGGCTATCAGGCGTGCTGCACTATCCGTCACCCCCGTAGCGCCTTATCATGCATCAGTCTTGACAGCCCACCCATGAACTCTTTGGGGGTATCGTATTGGCCTTCGGACAGGGTGAGTCGGGTGTTTTTGCCTTCGTAGGTCACCTCGTACCACACTTCATTGGCTCGCACGTTGTACCACGAGTAAGGGTATTGGACATCCACGAGGGCACATTCCCAGCGTCCAGGTAAATGTAACGGTTGCGGTAACTGGGTGACGTACTTGGCCACGGTGTTGTCAGGAAACACATCCAGCGAACTGTTACTGGGTAGAGTCAGGTAAAACATGGCGACTGAGCTGTCCTGCTGCTGCTGTTGGTTTTAATAGGTCTTCCAGGCCTTGGGCGGTTGTGTGCGGCGTCGTGTTCGTCGCGGTGACTTGCTACGTGTCACGGCTCTGGAGATGTGGGGTGTCTTGATCAAGGGTGTTTTTTTATAGGCGCGAAAAGAAAGTGCCCGTTGTGGTGGTGTTTTGGGGGTGACTCCGGTTCCCATTCGACTTCCCAAGAAGGTAGTGGGCCACTCGGTGATTGCTGGGTTTGCTGCATAAAGGCCCAGCGGTGGGGGTTCCCCACCAATTCCTGTGGTACATGCATGTCTTTCAAGCCTTGAGCGAAGACCTCCCATCCTCGAGGATCGGTGTGCGATCTGCGTTGACGCATCAGATCATTCACTAAATCCGTCATGTGGGTGCCGGGGACCACCTGATTCTGTACCAGGAGTTCGCCTTTATCATTCCAAGTCATGTTAGGATTCTGTTTCATCCGTTGTAATACCAGGCCAGCTTGTTTCTTGAACGAGGCAGGTACACTCTTCAGCACTTCGTCTTCCACCCACTGTGGGGCTGTGGGGGCTACCTCACCCGGCTGTTGGAGCGGTGCTGAGGTCAGCGGTCTGTCACGTGTTGGTGGTGGTGGTGGTGGTGGTGGTGCTGTTGCTGGGGTAGACAGGGTTTTGTATTGGTCCATGAACGTCATGTACCGTTGAAGCGTCTCATTGTACCGTTGTACTTTCTCACTGTCGCTTAACCCCGGTCTCTGTAAGATCTGTTGCATCTCTCCATCGAGGCTGTTTATGGTCTTCACCGTAGGTGGGACAGGGTAGGGTGATTGGAGGTTTTGCAGGAACCGTGGTTCGACGAGGACCATTTTTTTCGTGTGGTTCATTGTCGGCCGAAGAGTCCACCCAATACTGGACCCAACACGGAAGCGGCCAACGGTGCTAAGATGGCCCCGAGAAAGCCGCCTTTCTGTAACACCTTTTCTTTTGTGTTTGAGGGACCCGCTTGTGGACTAGGGTTCGGAGACCTGTCTTATGCTTGGCCAACTTGGTCTTCTGAGCCGGAGTCAGTGGTACGTTGCCTTTTAACAGGTTGTACCCGATCTCGCACAGACAGCGTACAAGGTCAGGGTCCGCACCGCGTACAATGGTTCGGACTAACTCGGGTGGGGCCGTCTTCAATACACGGAGCGTGGGAGCGTGCTTCCGTACTCGCGCAGACATCCTGTACAACTAATGCTAGAACCCACAACGCTGCCCTTTTTATCCACCTCACAGACAAAGTCAACCCTGCTGTGGTATTCATTCTTTTTATTATTCCCCATCATCAAACACACAAACCCCAGCTGGGGGCGCCACTGTGGGTGTGTTTACATTATTTTTGCATGTACACGTGGTGGGTCTCTCCGGGAAAGATGCCGGTCCGTAGTCGAAGGTGGTCGGGAGTGGCTTGCTTGAGGTCGAAGAGCATATACCCGTGCTGAGGGGTTGTGGCATCTTTGAAGGCTTCCAACGCAAACGGTGTGCGGCCGGGAAACATCTGTCTCGCCAGGTGCAGCAGTTGAGTGGTATCTCTCGGGTTTTTGAAGACCACCAGGTAGTGGGCATTTAAGCTGATATTCCGATGTTCTTTGTTTTTACTGAACAGATTCTGCACAATGTAGATGATGCTGAGCCGTCGATGATGGCTGCCTTTTGTAAAGAGTTGGGTCACCCGTGCATCCGTCTCCGCCATGAGATCATCCACAACCACCAAGGTGTCGGGTTCCAAATCGGCCAGGTTGGGTAGGCCTTCCACGAACGTGATGTGGGGCATTGCTGCATACGCTTCCTGCCATTCTCCGTAACACCACACGACTCGGGCAATGGATGGAGTGATCATGCTGTCGGCGTGTTGAAGGAGCTTCCTGACGAAGTGCGTTTTGCCGGAGCCCGTCGGTCCTGCGATGACGCAAGTGAAGGGATGCTGCCACCGAGGGTCCATGGTTTGAGGTGTATCCGTTGTCGTGGTAACACGCTCTTGTAAATTTCGTACGAGTGAACTGGAGTGGTGGTGGGTACAACGTCGGTCGTCGTTGTCTGTTCACGTTCAGAGATGGTGCTGGGGGTGGGTACAACGTGGGTGGTCGTCGTCGTTGTCGGTTCACTGTGAGGGATGAAATCCGGTGGGTCTTGAGACGTAGTAGGTGTACTTGGTGTAAGTGTAGAGCTCGACGTGGCTTGTACGCGGGGTGTGGTGGTGGTGGTGGTGGTGGTGACTGGGCTCGATACGACTGGTGCTCTCTGTAGACCCGTTTCACTGATGGCTGGTGTTCTCAGTTGGTTAAGTAACGTACTGACATAGGCTACGTCGTAAAACACACCTCCGTACAACACACTCAGCAGGGTTAGCAATAGCACCCCAAAGACCACTTGCGCTTTGCGCGTTTTGCGAGACGCTGTCTTCAGAGGCAGCTGCTGTTGGTCCATAGCACTGTGGTCGGATGTGGAATGAAGGAGGACGGCAGTGGTGTCTGGTTTTATAGTCGTTTCACCTGGTTGGCCGCGACCCAGGAATTGAAGGAACTGGGCCAGCCTTGCCATTTCACGAAATGAAACAGTTTGCCACGTCGACGTTCCGTTTTCAAAATCTGCTCCACCGTGTAGTAGTCTTGCTGTGTTTTTACAACAGGCTGTAATTCCGTGTCGTAAAACGTCCCCAGCAACGTTTCCCCTTGGAGATCTTCCAGTTCATAGACTCGCCGCTGTCGGGGTAGGCGCCGTTTAATCAGGAAGTGCTCATCGCTCCAGTTGGGCAAGTAACTTTTCTCGAACTTGCCCTTGACTTTACTGATCCGTACAGGGTCCCCGACCTTGTACACCGCCTTCGTCGTTCGCTGCGATGGCCTGGGGTACAAGACACGCCGGACTTGGGCTTCATTGCGTTGGGTCACGGTAATGGGGGCTCTCTCTATACTTCGATGATAGGCTCGATTGTAACCCTTCACCAGTTTCGGGAGAACATCGATGTACCGCCTTGTATTCTTATAGGTGAAATATTTATACATGCGACCTTTGAATGTCCTGTTGAACCTCTCCACCACGGAAGCCTTGGTCTCGTTGTACGTATGGAAGAAAAACACCTTCTGTTTCTTGAGAAAGGCTTGGAACGGTCTGTTGAGGAATTCCGTGCCTTCGTCGGTTTGCAAATACAAAGGTTTGCGCCCGGTCTTGAAGATGTCTTTGAACGCCGCTATGAGATTTGCCCCCGTTTTCGTCCGGATGGGTACCACCCACGCATACTTGGATAGGATATCGATGCACGTCAAGATATACCGATTCTCATCGTTGTGTTTGGCAAAGGCGCTCATATCCACCAAATCCGCTTGCCACTGGGCATCTATTCCTCCCACGATGACCCGGTTCCGTAGAAAATGGCGACGGACAGATCGATGTAAGGTATAGGTGTCTTGTCTTCTTAACCAATCTCGGACTTGGGCACGTTGTACCCCCTGGGGTTTGGCCGCTCGATAGAGAGCCGACAATGCACTATAGGCTGCCGGACTGTCGGGACTGTAGTATAAGTTATCCAACACCTTCTCCCAGCGCTTCATGGTGACAAAATGATGATGGACCCTGGCTCTATCGTTTATTTATAACGGGTATATCTTGGGCCTGAGTTTCTTTCTGATTTTCTTCGTGGACTTCCACAGTGGCCATGGTCAATGACCAGTCCAACTCGTCTGATGACCGCTTGATAAGCACTTCATCCACATCCACCACGGCATCTTCCAATGCAGACCATAGATCAGGGTGAAGGGTAAAATGCACTGTACCTCCATCTAGCCGAGCCAATTGAGCAAAGAAAGGGCCGCGTCGAATGTACACATCGTGACACAAGTGGATGAGGTCGCCGTCCAGTTCACCAGACAACACCCGTTTGAATTTGGTCCAGCCCTCCCGGGACAGACGAATGTGAGCCGGGCACGGTTGTGTAGGGTCCGTGTCTCCCACCACCTCCTCCATGATATCGACCTTATCCGCATACACGTGCAGGAAAACCTCGGGGGTCAAGCTGAAATACGCCAGTACTATATGCTCCGTCATGGTCAGTACGTGAATGGTACCAGATTTCACTGTCTCTCGTATTTATAGGGAGAACCCCGTGAGATCAAAGGATCAGGTGGTCATGTCATTGGGCTGACTGAGTCTAGCGGGGTAATCAATGGCATCGTCGTCGTCGGGTTCATGTAGTTGTTCATGGGGTTCAGCCATTGGCCCCGCGGCTTCATCACGGATTTTTTCTTCTTCTTCATCGTTCTGGCCCGTCATGTGTGTGTGGGTGGCTTCATGAGGTGACCCTGTCATTCCAGCCTCTGCGCATTCTATACATATAGTATTTTCTCCATCCGCTTTTTTTTCATTAGGTTCATCTAGTGCGTGTTCGATAGCATGAGCCCATGCCAATTGGTGGGGTGATCGGTCGTCCGGTGTAAATAACTGGTCCACCAGAGGGCCTATTTTCTCCAAGGCTGACCACAGAGAGGGTGTTAAGAGGAAACTTCGCGCCGGCTCTTGGTAGCGACCCACCCGTGGGTAGAGCGCAGTATGGTATACGTAGATGGCCTTGTCCAGGTGAATCAGGTGTCCGTCTAACTCTCCGCTCAACACCCGTTTAAACTTAGTCCAGCCATCACGCTGTAGTGTCACCGTATTCGATAAAGTCTCAGGGGACGCCCTCCAATCCCCGCCACTATCTTCCACCAGGGTCACTTTAGCATCATAAACGTATAATCCCACCTGGTAAGGTGTAAGGGGGAGGATGGCTCGTAGGACGGATGACATGCTTGGTCCAAATGTCGAACGGTGAATGACACACACTCTGTCTGACCCTGGTATTTATAGTGTCAATACCACAGCGCCAGGGTGAATAGGGCACAGACTAGTATGAGGCCAACCAGCCGGTGCTGGTTGCGGCGTGAGCGCTCGTGGTCCATAGCCCGAGCATCAAGGATGGCTGTCATAGTCCAGTAGTGGTGAGTGATGGCACGCCTCTCCATCGAGTGCACTCTGTGGAGGACAGCTTCTGTGAACTCGTTCAGGATCTGGCGTCGTCCCTCGTTGTCGTCGCCATCTGCAAACATGGACCGGACCACTGCTCGGTAACCCGTGAATGAATTCACCACGGTGGCATACTGTAAAATGCGAGTCGCATGGGGCTGGGTCTCCGCCATGGCTCTGTAGAAATGAAGGTGTGGGATCCAGAGGGACGTGTTTTATAGACCAGATGTAGCTCTACGGGTATAGTCCGTGATACGTACTATTCTGATGGGTTAGTCCAAAAAAGGGAGCAACAACAACAACACAGATTACAGATCAATCCTTTTATTATGCGTGAACAACATAGAAATGCATGTACTGACCTGTCTGTGGGAGGTTTCCCACAATGGCGTTCACCTTCGCGTCTTTTCGTGTACGTCCGTGTCTTTTCGTTAAAGTCCGTGTATCTTCGGTAAAGTCCGTAGGCATTGGGCAAGGAAGCTTTTTCCCGAGACCGAATCACCGCCAGACATGACTGCATCACCGCGGATGAATACATTCTTGCACTCACTCACACCACATGTCGAGTGAGGTATCAAAGTGAAGCTTAGGTGAAGGAGCATCTAATGGACTGGATGTGGGGTTGACATATCGATAAAAAATGGATATGACCTTGAACTGATCACGTGACCTCCCGGTGATGACAAATACCCAGAACCAAGTGAGTACATGCATCCCATAGTCCCAGGTCACACCCGATTCACGCAGACCGGAAGTGACGTCATACACCTGCGCACAACCGTGATGGAAAAACCCAGAACCAAGTCAGTACATGCATTCCATACAGGCAGAATGCAGGCAGGCAAGCAAGGCAGGGATGCAGGCAGGCAGGCAGGCAGGCAGGGAGACAGGTCAGGTCAGGTAAGTCAGATTGAATACACCCCTTTCCCTAAAAATGGACTCCTTTTATACGTTTTTCTATCCACCTCCCACCATGCACTGAGACACAAAAACTGGCCGCCATTTTGAACCCGCCATGCACTGAAAAAATCGCCATCTTGAATACGACCACCCCCACCCTACAAAAACTAGCCGCCATCTTGAAACCGACCACCCCTAACCTAGAAAAACTAACCGCCATCTTGAATCAACACCAATGAACCCTAACAAGCCGCCATCTTGAAACCGACCACCCCTACCCTAGAAAAACTAGCCGCCATCTTGAATAATCAACACCAATGAACCTTCACCTCATTTGCATATTCTACTCGGGAAAACCCATCACACACACAAACAAGCCGCCATCTTGAAAATATGCAAATGAGGACGAGCGAAACAAGTGCAATTGACCTTGACCTACAAAAAAAAAAAAAGGCCGCCATCTTGAATCCGACCACCCCTAACCTAGAAAAAACAGGCCGCCATCTTGAAAATAGGCAAATGAGGCGCGAAACAAGTGCAAGTGACCTTGACCTACAAAAACAGGCCGCCATCTTGAATCCGACCACCCCTAACCTAGAAAAAACAGGCCGCCATCTTGAAAATAGGCAAATGAAGGGGCAAACAAGTCCAAACAAGTTTTCTTGACCTACAAAAAAAAACAGGCCGCCATCTTGAATCCGACCACCCCTAACCTAGAAAAAACAGGCCGCCATCTTGAAAATAGGCAAATGAGGCGCGAAACAAGTGCAAGTGTACTTGACCTACAAAAACAGGCCGCCATCTTGAATCCGACCACCCCTAACCTAGAAAAAACAAGCCGCCATCTTGAAAATATGCAAATGAAGGGTCAAACAAGTGCAATCGGCCGCCATCTTGAAACCGACCACCCCTAACCTGGAAAAAACAAGCCGCCATCTTGAATAGTCCCAATGCACCCAATGACCTCATTAACATAAAACTTTCCCGCCAAAACTCACGCATGCGCACACACATAGCCACACCCACATCTCAAAATACGCGCTTCTGATTGGCTGTCGCTGTGACGTCACAGAGGTCATATGCAAATTTTTGAGGTCAACTGGCCCTTCTGTGCGGTCTCCCTACTACTCACTAACATGCTTTTCGTTTTTGTAGTATTTACGGCCATTTGATTATCTTGGCACCAGTTTTTAACCTCAGTTGCCCCATTTTGTAATTTGACTTCAACTTCTGGAATCGATTTACCGGAAGCAGACAGTGTAGAGTCGTCAGCAAACATTGTAGTTTTACAGACTGAGGTATATAGGGGTAGATCATTTATGTATAATAAGAAAAATAAAGGGCCAAGTATAGAACCCTGCGGGACTCCGGATTTGCATGGTAATGGATCGGAAACAGAGCCCTTAAAATTTACACGCTGGTAACGGTCTGTGAGATAAGACATGAACAACTCTATAGTCGAGTTTGTACAGTTATAGATCTTCAGCTTCTGCAGTAAAATATCATGTGAAATTAGATCAAAGGCTTTGCGAAGATCAATGAATATAACACCAACTAAATTCTTTTTGTCTATATCAACAGACCAGTTATCCACAAGATCGGTCAAAGCAGTTTGACACGAGTGAAAATGCCGAAAGCCTGATTGGCTAGAATGAATCAGACGATTTTCTTGTAGATACAAGTTAAAATGAAAATGGATATGTTTCTCTAAGATTTTAGACAACACGGGCAAGATGCTAATCGGTCGGTAATTTCCAACATCATCCCGACAGCCCTTCTTGTAAAGTGGAGTAATCTTCGCAATTTTCCATATATTTGGAAAAGAACAGGTCTTTATACACATATTAAATATCTTAGTTAAACTTTTGGCTAGTATATCAGATCCCATTTTCAAAAATTTCGGATGTAGTCCATCTATTCCCGGAGATTTTGTTATGTCGAGCGACCTTAATTGTTTGTTTACAAAATCTTCTTTTATAGGGGGAATAGAAAAAGAACGCCCATCTATCAAGTTGCTTTGGACAAATCTCGACAATTTTTCCAAATGGGGATCATTTCCTGTGGTATTTGCTTGATAATTGTTTGCAACATTGCCAAAATAATTATTGAAGACATTTGATATAGATTCATTATCAGAAACAGAATCAGGTCCACTAGTTAACTCGACAGGACTACTTGACAAGGAACTCGGTACTAAGTCGCGAAAATATTTCCAAAATTCTCGCACAGCAATGTTTTTGCAGTTCAATACAGATTGGAAGAAAGACTTTTTACAGTTTGTTATAATATTATTCACTTTGTTTCTTTGCTGCTTGTAGCCAGGTTCGTCCTTTTGTCTTTTTAATTCATCACGAAGTTTCACAGCTTCGTCGATTTCGTCGGTCCACCATTCAGGGCGCCTCTTATGCCTAACACACTTTGATTTCAGCGGGGCATGATCGTTCAAGATTGACGTAAACAAGTCAACCCAGTAGGCTAGCGCGTCATTGACATCATCAAAGATGTCAAGAACTGACCAAGGCGCTAATTCAAGGTCCTGGATAAATTTATCCTCCTCAAAATTTTTCATTGGCCTATATTTTATTCTGATATGGTCATCTTCTTTAGCTTTAAACAGTTTTCTCACCGCGCATGTCGGGAAATGGTCACTTATGCCATAAATAGGCACCGAACTTTTATGGATTTTATCTGGGTGAGAAACATATATATGGTCTATCAATGTTTCAGCATTGTCAACTACTCGCGTCGGACAGTCAATCAACTGTGTAAAACCCAGATCGTTCATACAATTGGTCCACTCAGCAATTTGGTTGTTTTCTTTATCAAATAAGTTCACGTTGAAATCTCCTAAAAGCATAGTTTCCTTGTTTGAACTAAATATGGACTCCAGAGATGATGATATATCATTTCGCCATGTGTTTAAATTCGTGTCTGGTGGTCGGTAAAAGAACCCTACAGTGATGGGTTTAACCTTAGGTGGTTTCAGGTCAAAGAAGACTTTGGGTCAGAATTTGTACGACGTGGAGAGCAAAGTACACTTCGCGGATGAACCCATAAATGTTCCTAGCGATCTCTTACAGGACGCCCATCCAGTGAGTGACATCTATCGGCGCCATTGGCCCATGATACGGCACTGTTTCCACCGTCATCGCCCTATTCAAGATATCTACAATTTCCGACTGACCAACCTCGCCCGTCTACGCAACTACGTGGAAGCCGTCTTCAATGACCAGGCTACGTCCTTCCACTTAAATCTGGCGTTTGGTTATGTACTGCAGCATAAGGAGACAGGCCAAGTCCGATACTTTTACCCGAGCAGTAACATCCGGGTATTTGACCAACCGTTTACCATCATTAACCGGGCGTCGCTAGAGACGATGCTGGAGAAACTGGACACCGTGGATCCATTAGAATGGGCCCAACGACAATGCCCCAACACCAAGCGGACAGTGGAGAGGGTGACCAATGTTACGTTTTTCGTGACCAAGCTGACCGACCACCCCATCGTCTGAATGCTTCACCCATGCACTGATGAATGCCATAACATACATACGTACATACTCTATATGTCTACATGCTGATCGTTGACTTGAGCTCAGTAAACACTTGTTCCTAATGTGACGATGCGTTAAATAATAAAACATGGTGTTTGATATTTCAATTTGTTTTGCTGTGAACATGCTAAACGTACCCAGGGCGGCTCCCCCAGCCTGGGTATGATGTAACATTGGGGATAATAAACTATATAAACATTGCTGAACTTGTTGTTATTCAAGACAACCGCTATCCGATTGTATAATACAGCGGAGCTCCGAGCTCCGGAGTTCCGACCCACGTGAGCTATCACCACCACCGGGCGTTGGTGAAGCCCTGTGGTGGTGGTGTGTGGTTGTGTGTGGTGGTGGTGGTGTGTGTGTGTGTGTGGTGGTATTGATTGTTGACGTCACAGATGACGTGAACATCCCTCAAATCGGGATCTACACCCCGAGACCTACAAAATGACACCTCCCACGACGCATTCGGACCAAGGATGCTCCTTCTCTACACCAAATATCATCCTTCACTGCCCCAAAATGTCCACTTTCGCTACTACTCGTACCGATGACGTCACCGATGACGTCACAGATGCTGTGGAGATCCCTCAACTCGAAGTCTACACCCCGAGAGCTACAACATGACACCTTCCAGGACGCATTGAACCAAGGATGGTCCATCTCTACCCCAAATACCTTCCTTCACTACCCCGAAATGACCACTTTACTTACTACAACCAACTACGCATGCGCAGATTGACGCGACTTGCATTTAAAACCACGCCATTCTGACTCTACCCCACACAAGCTTCACTTTGACACCTTCCACGACCCATTCGGACCCATAGCGGTGCATCTCTAACGCAAATACACCCACACACACCCCAAAAATGCCTGCTTTCTATACTACGGCCAGGCTGCGCATGCGCAGACTATTGACAACGTACGAACCATTAGTGTAGTCAAGTGCTCCTGCATGAGAGCTTCAAAATAAGACCTCACTCGATCCCATCGGACCATTAGTGGCCCACCTAGACTCCAAAACGTCCATCCCGTATGGACCTAAACACCCATAGCCATGCAGCATAGGCCTACGGGCCTACCCAGGCCTCGGTGGCTTTTTTCAAAAATTTCACCGTTTCGCTCCGGGACACTTCCTATCATGTTTGTCTTGACGAGACTAAGAAAACGATACCCCACAACCTATACCGCAAATGTCTAGAAGTAGGTTTTCCAGGATGGTCCTATACCCCCCAGTATGGGACTATATGGGTCTATATGGGTCTCAGTGACTTTTTTCAAAAATTTCACCGATTCGCTCCGGGACACTTCCTATCATGTTTGTCTTGACGAGACTAAGAAAACGAGACCCCACAACCTATACCGCAAATGTCTAGAAGTGGGTTTCCCAGGCTGGTCCTATACCCTAGTATGGGACTATATGGGGCTCCTCGAACTTTTTCAAAAATTTCACCGATTCGCTCCGGGACACTTCCTATCATGTTTGTCTTGACGAGACTAAGAAAACGAGATCCCACAACCTATAGCGCAAATGTCTAGAAGTAGGTTTCCCAGGATGGTCCTATACTCCCCATACCCCATATAGGCATTTTCCCGTAATTTAGGATAAAGTCCGTGTTCCGTATTTTGTCAGGAAAAATTTTACATGCACCCACCCATGACTGGATGCCCCTTCACGAATGCTTCACATTGATACCTCATATGACCCCATCGGCCCATTCGGGGCTCCCCTAGATCCCAAAACGTCTATTTTCATACCCTTTGGCCACCGCGCATGCGCAGAATGCCGATAATTCAACCCCACACCCAGTCCATCAGATGGCCCTTCACGAATGCTTCACTTTGATACCTCACTCGACCCCATTGGACCATTAGGGGCTCCCCTAGCTCCAAAACGTCTATTTTCATACCCTTTGGCCACCGCGCATGCGCAGAATGCCGATATTTCAACACCACACCCAGCACATCAGATGCCCCTTCATGAATGCTTCACTTTGATACCTCACTCGACCCCATTGGACCATTAGTAGCTCCCCTAGCTCCGAAACGTCTATTTTCATACCCTTGGGCCACCGCGCATGCGCAGAATGCCGCTATTTCAACCCCACACCCAGCCCATCAGATGCCCCTTCACGAATGCTTCACTTTGATACCTCACTCGACCCCATCTGACCATTTCATCTAGGGACTACTTTTTCTCCGCGGAAGCTTTTTCCGCGACCCCATCACCGCCAGACATGACCGCATCACCGCGGAGGAATACATGGAACTATTTTTGACCTGGAAAAATTGGAACTCTCCTGTGTTGGAGGTAGCTTTTTGGTCAATTTGAAATACTCGCTTCTGATTGGACGACTTGAGCTGGTGGCGCCCCCTATCGATCGAAATTTGAGGGTTCCCGATTTGCCATTTCTAGCCATTGAACATAGGCAAATAACCTGCGCCAGATTCGTGCGCCCGAAAAATGAGGCTTTAAATACGCTTATACTACTACTTACCCCAAAGTAAAAGATTCAGTTAAACATGTTAAATAACAGTTTATCATCAAGACAAAAGACAAGACAAAATGTGTACAATGATATCTGCTTGAATTCGCCAGGCTTATTTTATGAGTTTCGCAGTACATGTCGGTAATGTAGCTTTATAAGTATTTAAAGCCATTGAAACTCGCAATATTTAACATGACTTCTCAATTGGTTCCTGAATTTTCTACTAAGTTCCATCCTCTGAACATCTATATTAACAGCTATATATAACAACCATATTAACAGCTATATATAACAACCATATTAACAGCTATATATAACAACCATATTAACAGCTATATATAACAACCATATTAACAGCTATATATAACAACCATATTTCCCCCGTTATTCCATTAATATACATCTACATTGTGTAACTGATTCCTTTGTATCCATAGAGAGCAATTACTCACTTTTAATTTCCGAAATTTTCGGACTTTGTATCCGTCAATCATCAATTGTCCATAATTCTCATTAAATAAGTTTTTATTCCTCAGTCAAAGTCGATTGGGTTAAGCCAACTTGTTCTGAAACAAGATGTTTCTGTTCAGGAAATTGCATTAAAATGATCAGCGCTTCAGTACCAGCGTCCTCGTTCAACGGGATAATCCTAGTGTCGGATAAAAAAGCTCGTCGCTCCCCAACAGCCGTGTTAGCTTATATTATACCATCACATTATTACATAATTTTGTATTTACAGTAAATTACAACACATACAAGAGAAGTGAGAAGAGGTGCCGACATACTGACTGCGTCACATGACTTCACAGAATAGTTTTCTGGTAAACCTATTCTAAAGCACATACCAAGAATCTAACGATTCGTGATATGTGGTGTATCCCAGGTACGCTTTTATTGTCCCTGTTCATGTGGCAACTTGGATGATATGACAAGCGTGGCTGGGATACAAATCATCACGGATCACTTTTGGTCCTTGAGATGTTTTTAGAAATATGCACCGGCTTGAGAGTTAATACACACAAATAATTAGGAGCGATGATGAAATAGCCATATCAAATAATCTGTTGAAAAATGATGAAATATGTGACCGCCAGATAGAAAAAACGGGCCCAAACGAGGGAGTATTTATAGAATGCAAGTTCGTCATTCTCCACCATGGTTACAAGTCACAAATGATTTGTACAGATGGCAAGTTTCGGGGACGAATCGTCCACCAGCAGAATCTCGTCAAAAAAAAGGCAAACATTAAAGCCCTCTTCTATGGTATTACCTGTTTGTTTCAACTCGTTGTTTACAGCAGAAATTTGACCTTTCAATTTATCGATTTTCTCAATTACCTTGGAATTCTCCCTGAGCCCAATACCAGCTATTTTACGCGCTATATTGAGAGGCTTCGTATGTAAGTTTAGCACACTGTGTTGGCGCTGTAAATCCCTAGGGTTTTGTGTAATTAGGTGGAAACGTATATCTGGCAGTAATTCCTGGTATAGGTGCAGTGTTGTATTTTCTGGCTTATTTAAATTACAAGCCAAAAACATATCATCTATATAACTCTCACAGGATTCATTGACTGATATTACTAGGGAACTTAGTAAACGTTTTAGCGTGAAATTATCCTGCTCATTCGAATGCTTATCTTCAAACCTTGCTAATAATTGTGATCAGGTATCTTTTGAAGTTGCTGGTAGCAATGTGTACCAAATGTCTGCCGCATCTTGTAATGATGGTCAAAAAGGACTAAATTTATTTCCGTCATTTTTACCATAAATCGCCGCAAATGTCTGAAAACGATTTATTCAAATCTTAGCATCTTCGCTTGAACTTCCTATAAGCTTTTCTGGTCTGGTAGAATTACTTAAAATCGTATCTAATTAATCTATTTCTGCCTCTTGTATCTATGAATTCTTCGTCTTTTGACTCTTCTCCATTATCGCCGTTACCAGTATTATTTTCCTGGTCAATTTCCTCCGGTGCGCTGTCAGATGGCTTGTTCATACTTTGAAGTAGTTGTGCCATTGATAAATAACCTGCATCATGTACCAAAAATAAAATTCATAAGTGGGAGTCTGAAATCCACGGATCCTTCAAAACACATAATACCCTACTAATAAGCTAAAATGCAAAGAATAAAGCATATCTATCGCAGTAGCATTATATCAAACCGATTGTCAGATATAGTTCTCAATTAGCAACCAATATATGTCCTTTCCCGGGTTCTCCACCATATTATGTTGTTGGTGCCAATGCTGAACATATATTCTTTCTAATCTTCCCTTTGTGGCTCTTTTCCCAAGATATTTATTCGGTACTCCGTCGCACTCAAGACTGACTTCTTTCCGGGTCGGGGAAATCATACACAGTTAAATGAAACATTACAATATTGTAATCGATTGCTAAAGCTTAATGTGTGTATACATTGAGTTTCAACACAGACTCACTGTTCCAATGTGCATGTTTCAACAAAATCTGGGAAACTAATGCAAGATTTAAATTGACTTGACTCTTCTGAATTACCATCTCCCACATTTTGGTGAAACATGCACATTGGAACAGTGAGTCTGTGTTAAAACTCAAAGTATACACATCTTAAGCTTGAATTAGTCCGGGAGCCAAACCCCAGTTTGAGCCTTGACGTGGAAATGGAGTCCACCTAACGTTTTTTGATGGATTATATATCTCCTGTGTGTGCAGATTCAGAATCCGAATGATGCCAGCCTGGCATCCTTGGGGAAATCGAAATATCCAAGATGGCCGCCAGCACATTCAACATGACCGCTGTATATCGCTTAGATTGATCGCTATATGGAATTGAGCTATATATTTGTGGGCTACGAGTGCTCAAGAAATGGTGTATAGATTTATTAGTAGTTCATACCACTTATAATACTACCTCCAGCTTATCTCAACAGTAGTGGGGTGGAACTGACGTCATTCTGCGCATGCGCAGTAGAAAAAGGGTATTTTGGGGGCCGAGACGGACCCATATTAGGCGTACTGCGCTGTGGTAGGTGTCATCGTGAAGCTCTCATGGAGGAGCATCCGACTGGGCTAATGTGTCGTGCGTGTTCAACATTCTGCGCATGCGCAGACAGGGAATACTGGGAAAATGGGCACTGGTAGGAACGTTTTGGGGTCGAGGTGGACCAATAGTGGTCCGATTGAGCCGTATTAGGTATCAGTTTGAAGCATTCGTGTGGACGCATTCAATTGGATGGGTTGTAAGGTGGAACTAACGTCATTCTGCGCATGCGCAGAAAAAAGGTTATTTGAATAGACGTTTTGGGGTCGCGACGGTGAGGTGTCATCGTGAAGCTCTCATGGGGAACCATCCGACCGGGTTACTGTATCGTTCGGTTTCAACATTCTGCGCATGCGTAGTCTGGCCGTAGTATAGAAAGCAGGCATTTTTGGGTTCGTGGGGGGTCTGGGGGGTTGTGTGATTGTGGGACCATCCCTAGTCTTAATAGGCCGTGTAGGGTGTCAGCTTGAAGCTCTCATGGTGTAGACCACGACTCGAGGGATGTTCGCGTCATCCGTGACGTCATTGGTGACGTCATCAGTAAGAATGGTAGCGAGAGCGGCCATTCTGGTGGGTGTGAAGGTAGGTGTTTGGGGTGGAGAAGGACCATCCGTGGTCCAAATGGCCAGTAACGCGTGCCCAACGCCCGGTGGTGGTGGTAGTGTCTGTACATATAGGGATTTACACGTTACACGTGTCCCTCATCAGTTCGGGATGACGAATGATATGGTTTTTGTTGGAAGTCATGGCGGAGCGTCCATTGTGAGTGCGTGTGTGTGTATACTGTGTGTGAACATTGAGCTTAGTTACCCGTCTCTCTTTTGGAAGACATGGAGGCTCTGAAAAGAGCCGTTCTTTTCTGTCGCTGTAAGACAGAACTGTCATTGCCACAGCATCAGGGTCAATAGGGCAAAGACCATTGTGAGGACAAAGAACTGTCGCTGGTTCCAGCGTGAGTGCTCGTGGTCCATAGCCCGGGCATCAAGAATGGCTGTCATAGTCCAGTAGTAGAGGGTGATAGCCCACCTTTCCATCAAGCCGACCCTGTCGAGGACCGCTTCTGTGAGCTCTTCCAGGATCTGGCATCGCCCCTCGTTGTCGTCGCCATCTCCAAACATGGACCGAACCACTGCTCGGTAACCCATGAGTGAATTAACCACGATCGCATGCTGTAAGATGCTAGACGCATAGGAATGGGTCTCCGTCATGGCTCTGCAACAGTAGGAATGGGGGTGTGGGGTCCAGAGGGACGTGCTTTATAGACGATGTCACACATGCGCAGGTCGGGAATTGTGGGAAAAGGGCTCTTGGATGAACTTAACGCTCTAGCATAACGCATTGACGCCATGATGTAGACAGATGAGAGAACAACAGCAACAACAAGGATGACAGGTCAATCATGTTATTATCCCGCTGGGGGAGCCGCGTTGGGTATGTTACAATTCTCGTAAGCTCTCGTCCAATCAGAAGCCGTCGTTTGAGAAAGTTCAATCTTCGGTCAGGGTCGCTCTCGGCCTTAGCGTCTTCGAGCAGTCCAGGATACCGTTGAGGCAGCATGTTTTGAAATAGTTGTTTGCGCATTCTGCTTATTTTCCAGGGCCTTGGTGGGTAGTAAGCCCATATCCTCTTTCAAGTGACGTTTTATGCTAGAGCGTTAAGGTCACCCAAGAGCTTGGTCTTCATGATGGACCTGTGCGTGGGATCGCCTTTCATTTCAAGCGGCATCAGGCTATACCTTTCATAGATGGCCATTGCGCATTTGGATGTACGCATGAATGGGTTGAGAGCTTGGAGCTTTCGGAGCTGTTGGAGCTCGGAGCTCTTGCATTTGGCACGCCTCAATCTCGGAGCTAAGAGCTCCGGAACTCTCGGAGCTCTTGGAGCTCAGAGCTCTTGGAGTCTGAGCTCGGAGCTCTTGGAGCTCAGAGCTCGAAAGTGACGCCATCGTACGCATGCGCACACACCTGTGATGCACCGATGCACCGACACCAACGTTCAGCTACTACACCCATCGTTTGCACCATCGTTTTTTTGTGTAGCAAACGATCAAAAAAACCATCACCGAAGACTGCCGAAGGTGCCGCTGTCGTTCGGAAGAAAACGTCGTCGTTTGGAAGAAAACGATTGTCGGCTGACAAAAGACGATCGCACGTGTTAAGCTGCGCATAAATACACACTGGGTGAACAGGCCGTGCCTTAGCTCTCAACTGCGCACATGTGTAACAAAATATAGCGCTATCAGCGAATGTGAAAACGGGTTTAACACGGGGGAAATAAATTACACTTTAATCGCCTTCCGCGTTTGTTTTAAAGGTTTGATTACGGGAAGTCGCTGTTTGTGTGCAAAAAGTTTCTATGAAAATGACAACCATCTAGCTGTGATAATGGAAGTGTCACGTACGCAAATAAAACTGAATGGTTTAATAACACCCTCCCCATGTATGCACGGTGTAAACATTTTCTTTGAATAGGCCGGAAAAGGTAATCAACAGATAACTCTGCCGATATCTTACTGATCTGAATTCTGTTCAGTTACTATTTAACTTAAAGAAATACCCGTTTCAAAAATATTTAGATTGATAAATATTTCCTTGTTATTCAGGGCGATACGGAAGTCTACCGTGGAAAAATGGTGTCGATTCGCCTGGAAATTTTCGCGATAATGCCGACACTAGGTTTTGATCACTTTCCTTGAAAACGCATGGATACAATAGAAATCTAAATAAATATTTTTCATCGCGAGTATTATGGGACCATGAAACTATTATATGATTTTTGTATCTTCAGCGGTTTTCTTGTAATGTTTACCGGAAAACGTGTAACACGATTTGCGGGGAATTCCATTGAAATTCGCCCACTTCAGAGCACGTTTTAATACCTCACTGGCAAATCGTGTTACACTTTTCCCAATAAATATAACATGAAAAGAGCTGAAGAGACAGAAATGATATTTATATTTTCATGATCCTATAATACTCGAGATAAAAAATGTATTTAAATATTTTATTTTATGAATGCGTTTTCAAGGAAATTGATAAAAAAAACTAATGTCGGTATATCGCCGAAAATTCTCAGCAAATCGACTCTGTTTGACGTTAAATAAACCAAAAAATGGAAAGGTTTCTTATGTTATTTGGCCTGTGTACTGTATTGCAGTTCATAGGGAAAATCATGTGTCATCAACACGCGCGTTTAGCTTTAATATTTTAGAAATATCCCAATTTATTCTACGTGTCTGTCTGAAAAAAAACCCCAGCTTGTGTACGGTCAAGGAGCACACGCGTACACGCACGTGGCCTTCCATTTCGACTGCCGTTTATCCCCAGCATAGAAAAGTCGACACAGGACTGCTCATGGCGGGAAAATAAAGAGCGGTGTAGAACACGTGTCTGTCGAAACGTTCATGGCGATATACCAGATCAGAGAGGAAAACGCTATATTCACGATCCTTCAATTCACAAGTCGAATACATTAAAATTATCCAGAAAGTTTCTAGAGCTATACTTTGGTGGGTGCCATGAAAAAGAATTGTCACGGGAGAATATTTGGTGACCCTGATATTTGAACATCGCTACTTGAGAGAAAGTGGAGGTGTGAATTTCCATTGAGTCTTCATTCAAGCATTTTTAATGTTTTAGATTGAAGTGAATTTCTCGGCAATGCGCGGAGACAGATGTATTTTTTGACAACCAATCGTTTATTTGAGACTTTATCGAAACAGATCCAAATATTTGATTATCGGTGTTTTATTTATTATGGTCAACTTAACGCACTTTTATTCT
>JAVTVY010045812.1:0-19813 GCA_036873755.1 Hanleya hanleyi | reverse complement strand
ATATCTACCCCGTATTACGGTGCCACGATGTCGGGACCGCGGCAACATGAAAAGACACCCGGCCAGCGAGCCGGCTAATTCGGCTGAGCGAACCAAAAATTCTTTGTCATCAATGTTCCCTTCAAAGCACTATGATGCGTTCTCGGGATTGGTTAACACGTGAGTTACTGCAAGCCTGTTAGATCCTACAAGCGAAATATCCAAATGGGGAGCAGATAGGATTTAATTTTAATTAGATTGACGCTAACCTGAATAACTATTTGTAGTAATGGTGAGCTTCGTTATTTTTAGTTATTAATTAACTTGTGTATACATAATTCTTTGTAATCATCCGTTTTTGAAGTGATTCATGTAACACATGTTCCGTGTACGATATGTTTGTTTCGTGGACAACAACAACAATAACAACAGCAGCAATACGATTTATCCTATCAATTACTTTCGTCTGCTAGTTTACAGCATTTCTCATTTATGTCTGAAGTATTCATGCCATCAGAAAATGTTAATATTTATACCGATTGGAGAATTACAACGAAATATTCACAGAATTTTCAGTCTTAAAGTGAAGCTGTCGATGAGGGTGACTCAGACTTCCGTCGAATGGTCTTCAGGGGAACCAATTTGTTGCACAATTGGTCAAATTTTTCCGACCCCATATATTTTCGTATTGGGTAATTGATTAACTGCTTATCAGTAAGCCTGGACCCTGAAGTAGGTAAGCAGACTGATCAGTTTAGGGATCAATTGTAGTGTATTTGTAGGCGTCCACAATAATGCAGGCCTGTATACTCCGTACCACCCCCTGCACATGCATTAGGGCAATGCGGTTGTTATTACTCAAACAGTCCTTTTAAAATACCAACCAATGAACGGTCAGCGTTAGGGCGTGCTTCGTCGTATTTGAAGACGAGCCGAGTTGATAATGAGAATACGATGTATTTGATGTGATCACGAGAACGATACGTCGGCGTGGCCCCAGTCGAAACAATTATAGCTACATGCAATTCCCTGTGAATTCGAAGTGTAAAATCGAATTTTTGGAAAAAATGTATTAGTGACATGGCTTGAGTCCATTGTCTGTCAACATTATCAAACAGGTGAGAAATGGAATCAGCTATTATGAAATTTTATTTTGAGAAATGTATCTGATGTGGAATTACTAAGGTCAAAATTATGGTCAGGAATGTAATCGTGTATTACAAATGTGTGACAGAATTGACAGATCATGCTCTATGACTTGTGGAATATATTGCAGTAAGAAGTGCTATTCCTAAGTTATGGCAACGTTGAGTTTGGTCAATACTTGTATGGGTGACCGGGTGCTGTACTGGTTGGGTTATAGTCAGATGGCTTAGCGAAATTACCGTTACAGAGCGGATAAAAGCACCAAATTTGGCAAGTAGCTTCCTTTACGCTTATTATTCAATTTTAGCCTAGGAGCCCTCCTGAATTTTTCGGAATTTCCAAAATCCAAGATGGCCGACATATATGATAAAATCTTGGATTATAGGAGACACGACAAGGCCCCATAGTTCCAAAGTAAACGTCCTGGGGCCATTTAACCTGGTTTTGGGCATGCATAGCAATGCTTCCAATACACTACCAAAATTGCATATACTTTTTACCGCTGGAGGACGAATTTCGAGATATTGGAGTAGTATATAAAGGTGAAATTCCCGCGCACTAAGGCTGAGGCTGATGATGTCATGCGGCCGAAGCTGATGTCATTTGTGGACCAAAGGTCACTTCGGGGTCAAATATCACTTCCGTTCCGAGGTCACGTCCGGATCAAAGATCAGCGGTGGTGATGCAGTCACTTCCGGCACCGGTTGATACGTCCCTGGATCAATGTGAATTGGCTTCCCAGTCACGTCAATGTTAATGGAGCAGTCGATCCGCTTGAATTACTGGGAATCTTTGGGAATGTTCGGTCATCTCCGGGAATGTCCGGAGGGTAATTGACCTTAGAGGTCAATCCTATCTTGCCACGTCAATGTTTTAGCCATATATATTATAGCCTCTCTAGCCAGCGAGAGAAGGAAAATCCCCATACATAGCAATAGACTTCGAGACTGATGATAGTCCACCGACTGATACCGAAACAGAGACTGCTGAGAGTCTATCTACTGATACGGAGACCTTGATCTCAGATAGTCAACCTACATCCAAGGGAGAAGGGGAATATCCATGATCCTGGTGGGAGTAGAACCAGCAATGCGGACACCAAATGCTGGCACTTTATCCAATTGGTCGCGAGTCAGTATAATAGGAAAGGTTGAAAATACCCTGATACATCTCAAGTACCAGAGGGCGGGTTCCCGACATATACTTCTATGTCCAGCCAAATAGGCCCATTGGGAACCCACCCATGGACATTTTTTCTGTCTCATGCTGTGAAGTACGATGGCGGTGTCCCGAGGTTATTGGGTGAATTTCGCTGAACAATTCTGACTGCGCAAGTGTGGTGCATAGGCAGATGTGGGATTTTTGGGGGTGGACCATCCGTGGTCCCAATGGGTCGTGTGAGGTGATGTGTCATACAGTCCGACTGGTATGTAGTGGAAATGCCGTCCATCTGCGCACGCGCATACAGAGAATAGTACAAAAGGGGCATTTGATTGGACGTTTTAGCCGTAAAATGTAATGACTAACTATAGTGTGAAACAGCTCAGTTGTAGCAATATCTGCTTCGAGCTTAAAGTAATCGCTTTGAATTTGACGAGTAACATTGACTAAATTGAGCAAGAGTTTCGGATGACCCTATCCTGAATTATTTTTCTAGCTGATGATTATAGGAATAGAGCCAAACTAGGTCCATAAATAGACAGATCAATCTGTATTGTGAATAGACTTGGCTCTCATGTAAACACAGTACCTTGTATGAAATGAAAATATGAGTCCCATATGAACCCACGTGATCATCATTTAGTGTTATTCTGCTCAATTTAAACAAGTTTGTACCTTGTCTGAAAATAATACCATCCATTATACGAGTAACATGAAAAAAAATCAGTCATTTCCAGATGGCTCCTTGTAGTCGCCATTTTGAATTTAACCATCATTTTTAATCTGAAGACAAGCAATTAGATTAAAAATGGACACAAGGTATTTGGCTATAATGTGAGATCAAGAATAATGCCTTGATCAATATGAGCAACATGAAAAAAGTATGATTTCGAATGGCCCCATATGGCCGCCATTTTGAATTTCACCGTAAAATCTCAGGCATATGTAAATAGATTTAATATGGGCGTAAGATGTCAGGCCATGTTCCGAGATCTCTCGGTGCTGATACATTTGAAAAATGAGCTAAGAATATTGCAATGAACTATACGCGCAACATGAAAACGAGTGATTTCCGATGACCCTATATGTCCACCATTTTGAATTTGACCATCAATTCTTAATCTTAAATATATCTATATAGATTCGATATGGGTGCAAGATATTCCACTATGGTCAGAGATCTCTGGGTTTCGATAATTTGGACAATGAGCTAGGAATAATGGCTTCAACTATACGAGCAACATGAAACGTTTGATTTTCAGATGACCGCCATGGAATACCCCATATGACCGCCATTCTGAATTTCACCATCAAATATGGATCATAGGGATATGCAAATAGATTCAAAACGGACAGAAGATTTCAGGCTATGCATGGAGAACCCTCGGTTTTTCCCAGTGAGCTAAGAATAATGCTTTGAACTACTCGAGCAACATGAAAAAGTGTGATTTCCAGAATACCCCAGGTTGAATTAAACCATCATATTTTGAGCTGAAAATTATGCAAACAGATTCTAAATAGATGTAAGGATTAGACTTTTATGTGAGATCCACTGATGTTAACAAATTTTCACAATTATCAGAGAATAATGCATATTATATGAACATACTGTAGAGGCGTGACTGACGGGTAACCCCACATGGTCGCCATTTTGAATTAAAGCATGATGGTCAATCACTAGAATTATGGAAATGGGATAAAAATTAGCTCAATATAATATTCCATAGTATATTATTCCCTTCCACCTTGAATCCTACCGCACAAAGAACTAGTTTAGCATGGGTACCCATTTTAACAAACAATGCCATCAAAAGTTACATTTGGCGTCCTTGGTCGGACGTCTACATCTGAGTGTAAAGATCATGGCTAAATTCAAAATGGTTGCAATGAGGTGCCCTCAGAAAGTAGCATTTGTCATTGTTTTCCGTCCATTATTTATTACATTTTCTGCCCACAAGTGCATAAAACTAATTTATTTAGTCTCCATCGCACTGGTATTTTAAGAGAAAAATCGTTGAAAAAAACATCGGCGGAAAAATGTCTTCCGACCAGATGACGTCACCGTGATGTCATCATGATGATCATCTTGATTTTTTTGAAAGTATTTTATGGTAGACGTTGACCAAAGTATATAGTATAGAAAATTTCAGTCTAGTTTA
Source organism: Hanleya hanleyi (assembly GCA_036873755.1). NCBI lineage: Eukaryota > Metazoa > Mollusca > Polyplacophora > Lepidopleurida > Hanleyidae > Hanleya > Hanleya hanleyi. Next base: position 15,368 of record JAVTVY010045812.1, on the reverse strand, counting down.
GACTCAAAATACTCCGATTCTGAGTAGGGTTCAGTTGCTGGTAATAATTAGCTATGGGTAATGTGTATATTTGTAACAAATCGGATTCAAACACGTCAGTAAGCCATAATTTGGTAGCAATTTGGCCTTCCTAAGACACAGAGGGCAAGAAAATCGATATTTTATCATCTGTGGCGGCCATCTTGTATTTTTGTGTTTCACGTGAATTCTATAGGAAAGTCAAGAGGGCTCCTAGGCTGGAAATTATCAGTAGCCCTTAAGGAAGCATCATGCAAAATATGGCGCTTTTATCCGGCCTGTAACGGTAATTTTGAAAAATGACCCTAAGCCACCTGACTATTAATGGTATCCAGGATGATAGGAACTGTGGACACTCTCGTGTCTTGGCACATAGGATATCATCGTGATATGACTGTCGTGTTAAATCCTACTCACTCAAACTCACTCACATCCAAGTTATGGGCTATGAACTGTGACCACGGGTTAACAGACAAAAACACAAGTTCATTTCGGCGAAGAGATGCGAGTGGTATGAAATGTAAGGCATTTAGGAAAATAATCACTGACAATGACAAGCAGCCTTGTTGTAAAACGTAATTCTGATCTTGAAAAATCTTTGGAATGTGGCAGCCTTCTGATGCAAAAAAGCAAGACTAAAGGTCCTCCAATGGGAAATTTTGTATAACATTTATCTCACAAATATTCTGCTTCAGAAAATGAGTGTGTTGGATACTTATAAAAGTAAGCACTGTGACATAATTGTCTGTATGGAATATTTCTTTTGTGAATGTAGAGAATTCTACCTACATTCTGGTTAAAGGAGCAGAAAAGAGTAATATTATCTATAAAAGATGCACTGTTTCGTTTTTATTTCATTTACACAATTCTAAGTAAAACTGTTTTTAGTAAGTTCAAATGCAATCAGCGAATACCCAATATCTTACGGTACCACTAAACATAGCAATGTTCCACGGCACAGCGTTGGACATGAGGAATATTGCACGTTTTCACGCAGTTGTATAGAGTCAAGACTCTTCCTCCAATTGCGCACGCCAAATATAACGAGTGTTCTGTTATGGCTTCGTTGAAGGAAATTGAATTATGATCCAAGACGCTTGTATATGCGAATCAAATGAACTTGGTCCGATGAAACTGTCTGTGCCAATATCAAGAAATCCAAGAATGGGTTTGTAGGGGGTGTCCCTCACATTTTTCAGTGATAAAACGCGTCAGAATTCATCGTACGGCGTCAATTTCTTAAACCGGGCCAGTGCTCGAACCGGACGTAAGTAGTAGGTAAACCGCAAATTCCTTATTATTGACCTATTTTTGAGGCGGAACTGGGGCGGGGTTTCCCAGTGGGGGATTCCCCAGTGGGGGTTTCCCATGACGATCACGTGATCAAGGCATGTACTGACCTGTCCAGGCTATAGTTCCGGCAACCTGTAACCTTTGTATTCCTCCACGGTGATGCGGTCTGGCGGTGATTCGGTCGCGGGAAAAAGCTTCCGCTGAGAAAAAGTAGTCCCTAGATAAAATGGTCCGATGGGGTCGAGTGAGGTATCAAAGTGAAGCTTAGGTGAAGGGGCATCTAATGGGCTGGGTGTGGGATTGAAATAGCGGCATTGTGCGCATGCGCGGTGGCCCAAGGGTATGGAAATAGACGTTTTGCAGCTAGGGGAGCTACTAATGGTCCAATGGGGTCGACTGAGGTATCAAAGTGAAGCTTATGTGAGGGGGCATCTAATGGGCTGGGTGTGGGGTTGAAGTATCGGCATTCTGCGCATGCGCGGTGGCCGAAGGGTATGGAAATAGACGTTTTGTAGCTAGGGGAGCTACTAATGGTCCAATGGGATCGAGTGAGGTATCAAAGTGAAGCTTATGTGAGGAGGGTATTTGATGGGGTGGGTGCATGTAAAATTTTTCCTGAAAAAAAAAATACGGAACTCGGACTTTATCGAAAAACCTGGGAAAATGCCTATATGGGGTATGGGGGGTATATAGGTCGCCGGGCTTAACGGGGCTTGCCTATCAATAGAGTTATCTCCCCCTAGTTCCAGGGTGGGTGTATGTAAAAAAATTTCTGAAAAAATACGGAATACGGACTTTATTCTAAATTACGGGAAAATGCCTATATGGGGTATGGGAGGTATAGGACCATCCTGGGAAACCTACTTCTCGACATTTGCGGTATAGGTTGTGGGGTCGCGTTTTCTTAGTCTCGTCATTTAGAACATGATAGGAAGTGTCCCGGCACGAATCGGTGAAATTTTTGAAAAAACTCACCGAGCCCCATATAGTCCCATACTGGGGGTATAGGATCAATGTTTGTCCCCCTGGGAAACGTACTTCTATACATTTGCGGTAGGGTTGTGGGGTCTCGTTTTACTCGTCTCGTCAGTAGAACATGATAGGAAGTGTTGCGGAGCGAATCGGTGAAATTTTTGAAAAAGTACGATATAGCCCCATATAGACATATATATATATAAATATATATTCCCATACTGGGGGTATAGGTTCAATGTTTATCCTACTGGGAAACCCACTTCTATACATTTGCGGTAGGGTTGTGGGGTCTCGTTTTTCACGTCTCGTCATGTAGAACATCATAGCAAGGGTCCCGGAGCGAATTGGTGAAATTTTTGAAAAAAGTCACCGAGGCCTGGGTAGGCCCATAGGCCTATATACTGCATGGCTATGGGTGTATAGGGCCATACGGGGTGGACATGTTGGAGTCTAGGTGAGTCCCTAATGATCCTATGAGGTCGTATGAGGTCTTATTTTGAAGCTCTCATGCAGGAGCATCCGACTGGGCTAATGGTTCGTCCGTGTTCAATAGTCTGCGCATGCGCAGACTGGCCGTAGTATAGAAAGTAGGCATTTTGGGTGTTATGTAGGGGTGTGTTTGGGTTAGAGATGGGCTATTCACGGTTCGAATGGGTCGTGTGAGGTGTCAAAGTGAAGCTTGTGTGGGGTAGAGTCAGAATGGTGTGTTTTTGAATGCAAGTCGCGTTAATCTGCGCATGCGCAGTTGGTTGTAGTAAGTAAAGTGGCCATTTTGGGGCAGTGAAGGAAGGTATTTGGGGTCGAGATGGGCTAATCACGGTTCGAATGCGTCCTGGAAGGTGTCATCTTGTAGTTCTCGGGGTGTACATTCCGATTTGAGGGATGTTCGCGTCATCTGTGACGTCATCGGTGACGTCATCGGTACGAGTAGTAGCGAAAGCGGCCATTTTCGGGCAGTACATGAAGGTATTTGGGGTCGAGATGGGCTATTCACGGTTCGAATGCGTCCTGGAAGGTGTCATCTTGTAGTTCTCGGGGTGTACATTCCGATTTGAGGGATGTCCGCGTCATCTGTGACGTCATCGGTGACGTCATCGGTACGAGTAGTAGCGAAAGTGGGCATTTTCGGGCAGTACATGAAGGTATTTGGGATCGAGATGGGCTATTCACGGTTCGAATGCGTCCTCGAAGGTGTCATCTTGTAGTTCTCGGGGTGTACATTCCGATTTGAGGGATGTTCGCGTCATCTGTGACGTCATCGGTGACGTCATCGGTACGAGTAGTAGCGAAAGTGGCCATTTTCGGGCAGTACATGAAGGTATTTGGGGTCGAGATGGTGCGGTAGGAATATCATTCTGCGCATGCGCAGACGCAATGCGGAGCTCTCGTCCAATCAGAAGCGAGTATTTCAAATCCGTCACAGAGCTCTCAGCCAATCAGAAGCGAGTATTTTGACCCGGTGCATTATGGGCCATATCCAAGATGGCGGCACGTATGTTCAAGATGGCGGCACATCCGGTGTCGAAAACTGGCCATTCCGTCGGGATGTGGTCACCTAGTGTCGAAAACTGGTCCTTGTATGGGTCCTGCTAGACGTTTTGACGCCATGATATAGACCGGAGAGAGAGAGAAAACAACAACAACAAGGATGACACATGAGGGAACAACAACAACAATTTTTTTTTTTTCATATAGTTTATTTTCCCCTCCATCATAACATACCCAACGCGGCTCCCCCAGCGTGGGTATGTTATGATGGAGGGGAAAATAAACTATATGAAAAAAAAAAAATTGTTGTTACAATTCAAGAAAGACTCTTGTCCAATCAGAGACCGCCATTTGCATCTGTCCTATTCGTTCCTGTCCGTTAGATGTATTCTTGTCCAATCAGAAGTCGCCATTTCAGAGAGTTCCTTCTTCGGTCATGTTCATTCTGAACCGTTTATTCTAATCATCGTCGACCAGGCCTGGATATTCTTCGGGCAGCATGTCCTGAAACAGTTGTTTGCGCATTCTGATCGCATTTTCCAGGGCCTCGGTGGGTGGTAAACCCATATCCTCTTCCAAGTGACGCTTGGTCTTCATGATGGACCTGTGCGTGGGGTCCCCTTTCATTTCAAGCGGTAGTAAGGTATACTGTTCATAGATCGCCATGGCTGTTTTCCTGATGCGGGGGCGCATTTGGGTGTACGTCTGTTGTAAATTATCCTCTCCGGCGTCCTCGATCGCTTCAGCGTCAGTATTGATAGCTGCTGTCACAATACGATCCCAGAAGGTAGGTTCTGCCTCACTTTCCTGGGATGAAGGCTGATTCTCTGAGGTCAAGCTCTCCATATCAGTAGATAGACTGTCAGCCATCTTGGATTCGGTATCAGTCGATGCACTCTCATCAATCTCTGTATCAGTATCTGCCTCAACGGGCTCCTCGGCGTCTTCAGTCCCATGTATATTTTTCTGGTGTCGCATCATATCGTAATGTCTGGTGAACGTGCGTTCACACTCAGAACAAGTATAAGCCATGTTGACGGTTGAACGTCGACTGTGCGTGTTTGGGAATACGCTCGCTTTTATAGACAGTAACGCCCATCAACGCTTAGCTCAACGCTTCAACGCCCTGGTGAATTAGCTCAGAAGCTCTGATTTCATGGAATTGACACCAATTCATCGAAATGCAGTGACGCCCGTCAACGCCCGTCAGTAGTATACAAGGCGTAAATTGACGATTTAGCGCATCACTGCGCATGCGCAGAACCTTTGGTGACGTCACAATTGGGCGTGTGCGCATGCGTGTGTGTGTGGATGGTGGGTGCTGGGTACAAGATGGCGGCCTGTGTGTGGATGGTGGGTGCTGGGTACAAGATGGCGGCGTGTGGATGGTGGGTGCTGGGTACAAGATGGCGGCGTGTGTGGATGGTGGGTGCTGGGTACAAGATGGCGGCGTGTGTGGATGGTGGGTGCTGGGTACAAGATGGCGGCGTGTGTGGATGGTGGGTGCTGGGTACAAGATGGCGGCGTGTGGATGGTGGGTGCTGGGTACAAGATGGCGGCGTGTGGATGGTGGGTGCTGGGTACAAGATGGCGGCGTGTGTGGATGGTGGGTGCTGGGTACAAGATGGCGGCGTGTGTGGATGGTGGGTGCTGGGTACAAGATGGCGGCGTGTGGATGGTGGGTGCTGGGTACAAGATGGCGGCCTGTAGATGGTGGGTGCTGGGTACAAGATGGCGGATTGTAGAAAAACGTATAAAAGGAGTCGATTTTTAGGGTAGGGTGTATTCATTGCACTACTTTTGCGTAGCACTGTGACTTACCTGACCTGACCAGCCTCCCAGCCTGTCTACCTGCCTGCCTGCCTGCTTCACCTCTAGTCTGCTTCACCTCTAGTCAGTCATCCAGCCTGCTTGCCTACTTGTATGAGCTGTGGAGAACCATTTACTTTTTTTGATTTTACCAGTGCAAATTCAACAGACTATTACGCCGTATTAGTTCCACATCAGCCTGAGCCCACAGTCATGGAGGCAGCCCAGCTAGCGAAGTTTCGAAAGTACCGTGTTCGCCTCATTGATGAAATACAGCATGTGGCTGAACTATGTGATTTCCTTATGCAGGAAAACATACTCCTGAAACAGGGTGTGGAAAATATCATGGCGGAGAAAACCCCTTCAGCACAAAACAGAGCTCTCATCGACTGTTTACTGCGCCGTGGCCCTTATGCATTTCTAGTCTTGGTGGCGGGGTTGAAGATCACGGGAAATGACGAACTAGCAGAGCTACTTGAAGCCGACGACGTTATACAAGATGATGATATCTTAGTTATGGATACCACCGAAGAGCGTACAGCTAGCAAACGTACGCACACTAGCCCAGAGAGTACACCTACTAAACGCGCTGGACGACCCAAACGCCCTCGACTAACACCGTTAGAAATACCTGAGTCAGTGATTGAGGAGCCAGTAGTACCCCAGCAAGTGCCTGTGAAACAAGAGGTAGAACTTCCTATGTCTGTCCAGGAGATCAATAACCTCATCCAGCAAGCCTACCAGGCAGCTCACACGGACATTTGGGAGCTCTCACCCTATTTAACAGTGAGTGTGAAAGACGAAGAAGTGCATTTTAATGCAGCGGGCTTTAACGACAGACCCGGTAAGCATATTGCCTTGACCTTAGACACCTGGCAAAAACTGGAGACCCTTGATTACGCCATCGATGCGGTTATTCGCGACCAGGGGAGTGACGAAGCGAAATTTCATGTGGGTGACGACATCTTTGTGAGCTGTGCTTATTTCAACGATCAGCTCCTCGTGCATATCCGTAAATGGCGAAGGCGGTTAGATACGCAAGAGCTTGTTGCTTGTCCTCAGGGTGTCACTTTGAAATTAACGGCGTGGCGGAAGTTGCAGAGTCTCGCAAGTCCAATTCGTCAAGCTCTGGCCTACCAGGTGTCTCACTATATTTATCAGAAGTACATCGACACAGTCCTGGATCTCATCAGACCTTAAATTCCCGAGGACACTAGTGTACCCTCATACGCACTGATCACTGAAGCACTACAGACCGTGACGGAGACGCAAATTGCCCTGGGAGTGGAAGCGGCCTGCCCTCCCAAAATTCCACGTGAAGAGATTATTACCTACATTTACGTGCACCAGGGCCGGAAAGATGATGATGAATTCAAACAAGTTGGCGAACTATTGAACAATCAGAACAAGTGTTGAAAAACATTTACCATACACATTCATTGAAGTGGCTTGAGAGCGTATAATTGTATTAAAAAATTCAGAGTTTTTTTACTGTTAATTGTATTAAAAAATTCAATACTCAGATATAATTGTATTAAAATTCAATACCCTTGTGAATACGTTCATTCTATTTGTGTTAATAAAAATAGTAGAAAATTAAAAAAAATGCTTAGTGTTCATTCTTTTTTTTAATTTTTTTGAAATTATTGAAAAAAATAAAAATTGAAATTATTGAAAAAAAGGATTATTTCAACCCCACACCCAGTCCATTAGATGCCCCTTCATGAATGCTTCACATTGATACCTCACTCCATCCCATCGGGCCACTAGGGGCTCCCCTAGCTCCAAAAAGGCTATTTTCATACCCTTCGGCCACCGCGCATGCGCAGAATCACCCTAATTCAATCCCACACCCAGTCCATCAGATGCCCCTTCACGTAAGCTTCAATTTGATACCTCACTCGACCCACTACCTGCAAAAAAAAAAAAAAAAAAAAAAAAAATGCGCATGCGCATTTTTTTATTTTTTACCTTTTTGGAGCTAGGGGAGCCCCTAATGGTCCAATGGGGTCGAGTGAGGTATCAATGTGAAGCATTTCACGTAAGCTTCAATTTTATACCTCACTCGACCCACTACCTCCAAAAAAAAAAAAATAAAAAATAAAAAATAAAAAAAATGCGCATGCGCATTTTTTTTTTGGAGGTAGTGGGTCGAGTGAGGTATCAAATTGAAGCTGACGTGAAATGCTTCACATTGATACCTCACTCGACCCCATTGGACCATTAGGGGCTCCCCTAGCTCCAAAAAAATAAAAAAATAAAAAATGCGCAGTGCATTTGGAGGTAGTGGGTCGAGTATCACTGAGCTTGCTGTGAAATGCTTCTCGATTATTCACTGACCTCATTGGCTCCCCTAGCTCCAAAAAGGCAAAAATGCGCATGCGCATCCGAAAAGGGTATGCCTTTTTGGAGCTAGGGGAGCCCCTAATGGTCCAATGGGGTCGAGTGAGGTATCAATGTGAAGCATTTCACGTAAGCTTCAATTTGATACCTCACTCGACCCACTACCTCCAAAAAAATAAAAAATAAAAAAAATAAAAAAATGCGCATGCGCATTTTTTTTTTTTTTTTTATTTTGGAGCTAGTATTCCCTAATGGTCCAAATGTGGGTCGTGAGTGGAGGTATCACTGCAGCATTTCACGGGAAGCTACCTCACTGATCACTGGCGCCTCCAATGCGCATGCGCATTTTTTTATTTTTTTTATTTTTTTTGTTGGAGGTAGTGGGTCGAGTGAGGTATCAAATTGAAGCTTGTTGTGAAATGCTTTCACATTGATACTACTCGACTTCATTGGAAGCCCCCTAGCTCCAAAAGGCAAAATGTGCATGCGCATCCGAAAAGGGTATGCCTTTTGAGCTAGGGAGCCCCTAATGGTCCAATGGGGTCGAGTGAGGTATCACGAAGCATTCATGTGGGGCGATCGACCCACTCCCCTAAAAAAAAAAATGCGCATGCATTTTTTTATTTTTTTTTTTTTTTGGAGGTAGTGGGTCGAGTGAGGTATCAAATTGAAGCTTAGGTGAAGGGGCATCTGATGGACTGGGTGTGGGATTGAATTAGGGTGATTCTGCGCATGCGCGGTGGCCGAAGGGTATGATTTTTTTCAATAATTTCAAAAAAATTAAAAAAAATTTAAAAAAAAATTTTTCTTTGGGGAAAGGATGATGGGGGCTGGTGTTAATTTTTTTGTGCTTTTGATAGAAGTTTTCTCTTCCGGAAAGATGGGGTGGCCCTGAAAAGGGCCTTTGAAAGTGTTACGACACTTATGCGCGGTAGATTCTTTTTATTCCACCCACATGCTTCCTGCAGATTGGGCACTTGATTTTTAAATGTTGTTCGCCTGCTTCGTGGCAGTGGCACATGTCTCCTACACACGTCAGCGTGACCCAACAATCTTTACAGATACACAAATGGCCACACGGCAATACAGCGTACTGGCTCTCTTCATCTGTACAGACACTACATCGTGTTTTTTTTTCTTCTTTATGTCGTTCTTTGTTCTGTCTGGAAATCTCCGCCTCCATTCCATTCATGTCTTCCCGCATGGCGTTAATCCGTTCGTTGAGGCGGGTTACCTCGGCTTCGTGTTGGCATCGTTGTGGTGGTGTTTCTGCAGCCGAAATCGTTATACTGGGAGTTTCGGCAGGCGACGTTGTTGCAAGTCTATGGCTATTTAACCATGCACGGTCTTCAGCCGAAGTCGTTATACTGGGAGTTTCGGCAGGCAACGTCGTTGTTGTTGTTGTTGTTGTTGCAGGTGTATGGCTATTTAACCATGCAAGGTCTTGTCTGTTTTCTCCATCAGTTATATCATCGTTGTCGTCGGATTCTTCTTCTACGGTCACCATCCTGCTAATTTCTTCGTCTTGTTGTTGACTTAGTCTTTGCAACCGTCCATCTTCTTCTGCCATTACATCCCGCCGGAGTTGTTCCAGTTCTCCTGTACTTTGTCTGATCATGGCTTCGTGTTCAATTTCCTGCTGAAAGCTTGTAACTATGGTTATTCCACCATTATCTTCAATGCTAAGCATCTCTCTGTGTTCTGTAGCAGCATTTCTAGGATCTCTAGGGGGGTGGTGGGTGAACAGTGGTCGTCTTCTTGTAGCCATGATTGAATTTGTGAATAAATGACAACAGACTACACGTTATTTATAGTCTAGACGGCTTGTGGATGGTGGGTGCTGGGTACAACATGGCGGCATGTGGATGGTGGGTGCTGGGTACAACATGGCGGCATGTGTGTGGATGGTGGGTGCTGGGTACAAGATGGCGGCATGTGGATGGTGGGTGCTGGGTACAAGATGGCCGCCGGTGTGAGTCAGTGCAAGATTATGGTATCTGCTAAAAAAAATGTTGTGTTTTATTTTTTCCAAAGTTTTATTTTTTCCAAAGTTTTATTTCGATAAACCCGCTGGAATTTTCAGGGTAATATTATAAGATTGTAAGCTGTAGTCTGGATGTATTTTTAGCCAGGAAAACCGATTTATTTCCCAGTGTACGGTGTTTTTCACACTACCGTACCATAATCTTATGGGTTTAAAATGGATAAAATTCTTAAAAATAACGACAGTCTAGCGCTAGGCTGGTAAAATTTTTTAAATATTACACTATGAATTGTCTGAGTTTAATTGGAAATAAAACGTATACGGGCATTGACAATTATTGTAAAATTACAGCCATTTATAATTGTAAAAGAAACACACACACAGATTTTCGCAGCGTCAGTGTAGCAGACGACAGAGTGTTGTCGCTACGGTCCGCGCTTTTACATTATAAATAGCGCGCAGTTTTTTTCAGGCATTCACAATTAGCCTGAGTGCTCAGTCATGCAGGCACCCCTGGTTGAAATCATGGATATTGACAAATCAGACTTCACCACAAATGATGATGTACAACTGCTCGGCGACGTCATTAATTTGGTACATGACCAACCCTGGTTGGATGCTATAATGAAAGACTTATTTCCACCACCTCCACCCCGGAACTATCCTCTACCAACTACAGCCCATTGTGATTGTCTAAACCCCCCAGAAACATCGCAGCTGAGTAACTTCTTTGCCCTAGCAGCCACACCGGATGTTACTCCAGATGAATACCAATGTTTTGACAACATAGACTGCATGTTACAAAGTATGTTGACACCACAAGCTAAAGAAAAAGCCGATGGAGAAATGGCACAAGAAAGCAGAAGCCAGACAACAGACACCTCAGACACCTCAGACGAAGATGAGCAGGCGGAGAACAGGGAAGACTTAAACACGACAGTATCCCAAAAGAGGAGGAAAGATTCCAGAAGAAACAGGGCAGACTACAGAAAAAATCGGAAAGACGTGAGAACCACTCGAAATCGGCAACATGTGAGAAAAAATCCGAAGGACGTGAGAACAAACAGAATAAGAGACAGAAAAATAAGTCAAAATCAAGACGAGATACACTACGTTTGGTCGATAGCAACAACAACACTGGGGTCCAACACAGAACGTCAAAGAGCCTTATATTTATCCTGCGTGGAATGCACTAACCAATTTGCGAAATATGCTATTTTTCCGTGCGGACACCAGGCTTTATGTGAAACTTGTATTCATCGTTACGCCCAGATTCCGACGTGCGCAGAAGCCAACAAGCCCCGAATGTGTGAATTACTTCCCTTGACATGCCCCGTCTGTGCTGATAGAAGACAGCGTCAACAACAAGCCCTGTCAACAATGTAATGGCTTATTACATATCTGGTTATTTTTATAACCACCCATCTTTTCCGAAAGAGAACTTCTAACAACGCACAAAAATTAACACTAGATCACACACATATCCCTGTGCTCGTTCCAATAAATTGTCAGTCCCCTTTATCATTCGGGCTATTATAACTTCTCTATCAAAATAAATTTCAGCCCGTTATTATTATTCGGGTTGTAATATTAGTAACATGCCCGGGTTCAAAAATAAATGTCAGTCCGTTATCGTTCGGACTGTATTATTATTAATTAATTAATGGGAGAGAGAAAAAATCTGTGTTTATAATAGAGAGATCAGTCCTCACAAGGACTTTTTGATATCGGGCAGGGGTTGTTGTTTTTTGGTGTTGCAGTTTAAAAAATAAAAAAAAGGGAGTGGGGCTGTATGCTTTGAAATTGATGTGCAAGTTAGAAGCTTCCTCTTTCGAAGCATTTGTTCGTTCTGAAAAGAACGGTTGGGTTCAATTTTTTTGCCCTGTTTTCTTCAGGGTGGGGAGTTTGCCTGTTTACTCCCCCGTAGTCATCTTCTGACTTACAGAGAAATACCGGTACGGGCTGATGCCATCTTCATCTACGTCGGGGGTCAGGGGTTGCCCATTGATGAAGATGGCAGCGGCGATGGTAGGTGGCGGTTGTTCCCATATGATGAGGGGCTCGTCGTCTTCCAGGGAGGAGGGCAGGTCTTCCAGGGGGAAGGGTGGTACATCCTCCTCCTCCCGGGGCTGGGGCGCTGTTGTTGCCGGTGGCGATGGCTGGAGGAATATCCTCTCCCCCATCAGGTTTTCGATGGGGAATTCCTCATCCCGGGATGGCTGGGGCACTGTTGTTGCCGGAGGAGGGGTGGTGTCCACGGCTTCTCCCATGGTCCGGTGTAAAAGCTCGAACCACCCCTCCCCGTTCATGGTGGATCTTGCCCCATTCAGTAAGGTGCGAACATTGTCGGCGGTGGTGCTGTGTCTTGCTTCACTGTTTGTCAGCATTGCCTGCCACCCTGCAAACTCCCGCATCCAGAACGTCTTGATGTGTCTCATCATCATTCTTTTCTTTCTTCTCGATAACACCGGCTTCCCCTTCGGTAATTCTTTTTTCTCCGTGGTGGACATCTTCGCTGCTTGTTTTGACATGTTGTTCTCTCTCTGTTGTAACATCTGAAAATTTTTCGAATAATCCAATTCCAGCGGGCACGATATATATATAGACAAAGCGCGGACGTCGGTGAAATCGTTGGGATTCTGTGTCTTTCTGGAGTCCTTGAAAATTCGGCGTGTGTTTCTTTTCAATTTATAAAAGGCTGTTATTTGACAATAAAATGTCAGTCCCGTATATATTTTATTTCCAATTGAACTCAGATAATTCATGGTATAGTATGTAAAAAAATTAGCCGCCTAACGCTAGACTATGTTGTTATTTTATGATTTTTAGCGAATTTTATACGCGTAATGTTAAAGTCCGATAGTACCAAAAACTCCGTACAATGCAAATAAATTGATTTTCCTGGCTAAAAATACGTCAACATTATGACTTACAACCTTATACTAGCTCGGTGAAAATTCCAGCGGGTTTATCGAAAGAGAACTCTAGAAAATTATAAAAACATACCCTTCATTTCACGGCAAGAAACACAACGTGCAGAATTCCCAATCATTTTGATGCGCTGTTTGCAACACGGTACATCTTCATAAAATTTATGACCCCACTCCAAGATCACAAGATCATTATTGTTCAGCATCATCAGATAAACAAGAACAGTACGATCAGACAATATGCAGGCGAAAATACGGTATAATTGATGTAATTCGTTGTTTTCCGCGTTTCAAGGGTTGATCTTCAATGCAGAATCTAGGTCATAAATTTTCCCAAGATGTACCAGCTTGTGTGTATCACGCCGGTAGTTACAGGCATTGAGAATGGAATGTGTATCGGCTTGAAAGGGGCCGGCCGGGTAATCTGTTAATAACCAATACACAGAAATGCATGATGATAATGGATTCGGCTTGAAAGGGGCCGGCCGGGTAATCTGTTAATAACCAATACATCGGTAAAAGCGTTTTGGACACCATTTTCAATGTTGTCTTCTCTCCTACCTGTGAGCTCTTAATTGTTTTTACACGCATAAATGACACATACAGATGTAGCGTCGTCGCAAATGTTCTGAAGTATATTTTATCTTGGAGCGCGCGCCTACAAAAATTGCATTGTCAATTTTAATTATTTTTCTACAACAGGGTATGCGTATTTTTTTATTTACAATTTTTTTATTACCATGAAATTAGCAAGAATCGGTATATATATATTTTGCCTGGCCCGGTATTTTTGTCATTCATCATTATGGCAGCGCCGGGAAAGGAGCTCGCTTTCTTTCAACTGACGTCTGATGTAATTCTAATCGTGTATGATCATGAATTGCAGCTCATCAAAGAACATCCTAGAGAAGTGAAGTTATGTTTAAGTTGACCAGGATGGACTCTATTAACACGGTTGTTACAGGGAAAAGAACCCGAAGTGGATTTTATGCATGTGGGACTCGGTGTATACCTGCGGAGTGGAAGAGATGATTCTTTTTTTCCGCGGCTAGAGCAGTGTGGGGGTGCCGCTATTCTACTTCGTCCGGCATTATGGCAAGCACTGAAAGCTATTATTACCGAGGTCCATGATCTACTCTACCCTGAAGCTAATTCTCTAGCTACGCGTACGCTTACCCCGGATTGTACGCTATTATTATATCCCCAACGCGTGGAGCTATTTGATGATGATAGCCGGTGTTGGTGTACATCGGAACCTGCCCGTGTGTCTTTATCTCCGGAAGGCTGGAATACCTTGAAACGTGTGTTATGCGGCGATCTCGACGGCGATAGTATTCACCTGTGTGACGACGTCTACATTTTCCGCGGACCGTATTTTGCGCGACTTCTATGTCTCAAGCGAGGGGGATTTACTCTGGACCCCGATCTATGGACGGCTTTACAACAAGTAGTTCCCGTGGTCGATAAAGTACTCTCTCCACAGGAGCCGCCTCTCACAGAATAGTACCTGACCCTATAAATACAGGGGATGAGACAGAGTGTGTGTCATTCTCCGTTCGACATTTAGAGCAAGCATGTCACTACGAGCCATCCTGCCTCTTACACCTTACCAGGTGGGGTTATACGTTTATGAAGATAAAGTCACCCTGGTGGAAGATTGTGGAGCTATTTGCTTTGAGCACGCTGAGACTCTATCGAATAGGGTGACACTACAGCGTGATGGCTGGACTAAATTTAAACGGGTGTTGAACGGTGAGTTAGACGGACACCTCATCCACATGGACAATGCCATCTACGTATACCGTACCGCCCTCTTCCCACGTGTGGGCCGCTACCAAGAGCCTGCGCGAAGTTTCCTCCTAACTCCCTCTCTGTGGTCAGCCTTGGAGAAAATAGTGCCTATTGTGGACCAGTTATTTACACCGGACGACCGATCACCCGACCAATTGGCGTGGGTTCGTGCTATGGAAGACGCGCTGGCTGAACCTTATGAAAAAAAACATGATGATGATACACCCGCGGAAAGTACTATATCTATAGAATGCACAGAGGCTAGAGTGACAGTGTCACGTGATGAAGCGACCCACACACACATGACGGGGACCCAGAACGATGAGGGGAAAGAAGAAAAAGTCCGTAATGAAGCAGCGGTCCCGAAAGGAGAAAAAGGAGTCTACAGTGATTAACGAGGTGTTAACCGATTTGTATTACCGCCCTAACAGTCCAGCCGCGTATAGCGCTGTGGGAGCGCTATCTCGAGCTGCCCATTCTCAAGGCATCAGTCGAACTGAAGTTCGAGACTGGTTAAAAACCCAAGACACCAATAGTTTACATCGAGCAGCCCGACGCCATTTTCGCCGTAACCGGGTGATCGTCGGCGGTATAGACGCGCAATGGCAGGCGGATTTAGTGGACATGAGTCGATTTGCACCTCACAATGATGGACATCGGTACATATTGACCTGTATCGATATTTTATCCAAGTATGCCTGGGTACTACCCATTCGCACCAAAACAGGAGAGAATCT
>JAVTVY010045811.1:0-20015 GCA_036873755.1 Hanleya hanleyi | reverse complement strand
AACGCCTGTCGCGTTGCACACTGAGATTCAGAATGAATATTCTCTATATTTGTGGGAACATTTTCAGTTAAATTTCGTTGAATTTAATCAAACCTGCAATCAGGAATGAAACTGAGAAACTGGAGGAAATTTTCTGACGCATTTTTTTACCCAAAATTGTGACACTATTTCCGACCCGCACGAGGGCTAAACGTGCACAAATTTCGTGAGTAAACAGAAAATTATTAGCATGTCTTTGTAACTCAACTGTAAAATTAAATTTGTATTACAGTTGTCATGTAATATTCCCAGAAAATAGCCCCGCTGGGTCTAGGTGTCCAATAATAGGGCCTGCCCAATAACCGGGCAGTCATGTTAATATTTGTTTCGGCAGTTGTTTCCGCCCATGCGATGAGAAAATATGCCTGAAAAAAAATGTCTAGTTTTGTGTCCGCTCCACAGACATTTTACACCAAATAGCAGAACCATGGACACCAATATACATATATTGCGGCCAGTCTATGATACAGTGCCACCCCAGTGTCGAGCATTTATTGTCCAGTTTGCACCAGCAAAGAAAAATCACGAACGTTCATCGAACCTTCATGTGGTCTTCAGCGGTATATGAATCACTTACATTTGAATGCATGAATTAGATTGATATAATTTTTTGGGTATGAATGATTTAAAAGAGTGGAAATATTCCGTACAGGTCTGTTTTATGTAACAAACGCTAAGAAAAATGGCTGCCCAAGGTCAATTTCCCCGGCTTCCCCGGATAATAGTGCCAACCAAACCACAGCCCCATTTATACGCTTTGATGCAAGGGAGACAATTCAGACTAGGCCAATTTCTCTTGTAGGATAAGGTATTCGCACATTTCTATCTTTTTTGCGTGTATAGGGTGGTGGTCATTTGTTTATGGATTTTACTCTGGGCTGTGAGATTGTAGAATACGATGGGAAAAGCTATGAAATGTTTTTTTAAGTACCGGGTAGGCTTGTATATAGATGTATATAGACCCATATACACTCATATACTGGGATATTAGCCCAATGTATGTATAAATCCATACGGGGTGGACATGTTGAAGTCTAGGTGGAGCACTAGTGGCCCGAATGGGGCATGGAAGGTGTCATGTTGTAGCTCTCGAGGAAATAAATAAATAAATAAATAACTAAAAAATTAAAAAAAAATAAAATCGGCGAGTAGTAGACAAAGGGAAAATTACTGACCATGCCCCAGAATACTTCATATACATAGGCCTATGTAAGATGTAATCTACTTCACATTTTAGTAGTATGAAAAGCGCAAGTCCTATTGACCTTGACCCTCCAAAGAAATAAGAATTCGTGACCGATTCATCGTCAAAATCGGCTCTATTTTACAGGAGTGTATACGATCAGGATGAGGCGACGTGACCGATCGAGATCTCCCTTGGCGCGTGAGAATGTGAGAGGCGAACACGACTTTCCTGAGGATCCAGCTGTGCCTCCCGCTGACGCCTTGCCCGAAGACCACCCTGTGAGTGACATCTATCGGCGCTATTGGAGCACCATCCGACGATGTTTCTACCGTCATCGCCCTATTCCAGTTTTGCATAATTTCCGACTACAGGACCTCACGTATCTTCCTAACTATGCCGAGAACATTTTCAGAGACCAAGTGACAGCATTCAAAGTGAATATGACATTCGGGTATATTCTACGGCACAAAGAGACGCATCAGGTACGGTATTTTTATCCGAGCAATAACACCTATGTGTTTGACAAGCCATTCACCATCGTCAATCGTGCGTCACTGGAGCCCCTCATCGACCAACTCACTACGTTGGACCCATTGGAATGGGCCCGGTTGCAACGCCCCAATACCAAGTGGACTGTGGAAATGGTCACCAACGTGACATTTTTCGTGACCAAAATGAGAGATTATCCGATCGGTGCCCCTGTACTACTACCCCCTTGGCTGCTCAATCGAAAAGGACCGCATGCATTAACCGGAGGCGCACATGGACCCCACAAAGACCAGAAATGTCTGTTCCGGTGTTTGGCCATTCATTTGAACGAATGTCATCCCCGGAATTGTGATAGTAGGGCCAATATCTATTGAAGACATTATTTAGAGGAACAAGACCTAGATCCGCGGCAGTTCCGGGGAGTCTCATTCAAGAATTTGGATGTCGTGGAGTCCGTGTTCAACGTCAATATCTTTGTGTACCGTTTCCTACGGGAAGAGAAGGAGGATGAGGAGGAGGATCATGACACATTTGTGGCTGAACTGGTGCATTGGTCTTCAGAATGGTATGCTTCCACCATGAAAGTCAACATCTTCGACGACGGCGGGGTGAATCATTTTTCCCTGATCTATGATATGAGTCTGTACGCGCAATCCTACAGTTGTGCCCAATGCCATCGGGTGTTTAAACAGTCTCAGGACTTACATCGACACGATAAGATTTGTGACCACACTGTCAAACGGAAATTTCCTGGTGGTGTGTACCATAATACGCCCACCATCTTCGAGGAACTGGCGGATGAAGGTCTCATCATACCGGAAGAGCATCGTTATTTCCCCTACCGGGCATGTTACGATTTCGAGGCGATGTTGGAACCGATGGACGCAGCCTCGGCGAAAACACAGTGGACACAGCGCCATATTCCCCTGAGTGTGAGTATTTCCAGCAACGTACCTGGCTATGACGCTGCACCGGTCTGTTTCGTGTCCACCGGCGACGCCCATGACTTGATTACCCGCATGATGGAGTACTTAGAGGAAGTGAGTGCAGCTAGTACAGCACTATTGGTGTCCAAGTTCCAGGACGTACTGGACCAACTCGACGACCGGATTTCTACACTGGGTGTATCGTTCAGCGACGATGAAGAGTCAGAGATGGAGCATAGTGGACAAATATTTGACAGAGAGGAAATGGAGCACAGTGGGCAAATATTTGACAGACAGGAAATGGAACACAGTGGGCTGCAACTGCAGGATGTCCCTTTACCTAAACCGTATGCGGAGAAATTGAAAATCCGCTTCCTGCAATACTTAGGCCAGTTACCGGTGCTCAGATTCAACTCGGGGCGATACGATCTGAACATGGTGAAGGAATTTCTCTACCCTTACTTGGCAAAGTCCGATACCATCAAGTCCGTCATCAAAAAGATCAACAACCACATGGCCCTCACCACCACATCACTCCATTTCCTGGATGTACGGAATTACTTAGCTCCCAATTATAGCTGCGATCAGTGGGTGGAGGCCTATGACTGTGCACAAACCAAAGGGAAGTTCCCTTACACCTACATATCGACGCTCGACCGCTTGGAGGAAACACAGTTGCCACCGCGGCACGCGTTCTATGACGATCTGAAGCAAGTGGAATGTCCGGAAGGCACGTACCGGGAACTACAGCAGGTATGGAACGACCAACACATGCAGACCTTGCGAGATGCACGTCGACATCTTCAAGGAGTGTTTGAGTTTACCGGGTCTCGCGCTTCGCCATCTCTTCCAAGAGTGTCCTACCTACTTCTCGCTGATACAACAAAAAGATGAGGACATGTACGATTGTTTAAAACAGAACATCGTCGGCGGACCTAGCCTTTTTTTTCATCGCTACCATGAGAAGGATGTCACTACGCTTCCCGGTGGGAAACCCTGTGCCAAAATCATTGGATTTGACGCCAATGCCCTGTACCTGTGGTCGCTCGCCCAACCCATGCCCAGCGGGCATTATACGCGCTGGTGGGCAGACGGTCAACATTTCACACCTCAACGTACGCCGTACAAACATCTCGCCGACCAGTGGTTGGATTGGGAAGCCGATCGACGGGGAATTTATATACGCCATCAGACCAACGCCACAGAGAAGCGCATAGGAGATCGTCGACTCCCCGTCGATGGGTTTGCCCTTGTACAAGGAACACCGACCGTATTTCAACTTTATGGGTGTTACTGGCACGGCCACCAATGTCCTTTCAGCGCTGGACGCTTCAACGAACGACCTGGGAAATCAGCAGAAGAATTACGAGCAGAAGTGTTGGAGAATGGAGATTACGTCAAAGAGTTGGGGTACCATCTTATCGAACTGTGGGAGTGTGAATTTCACACCATGTGCCAGGCCCTCCCACACTTACGCGACTTCCTTAAAGCGCACGAGTACCCGTTGAGTCGCCGACCACTCTTGACCCTGCCACAGCTTTTCCACGCCGTTCGTTCCGGGACCCTGTATGGATTTGTGGAATGCGATCTGCATGTTCCCGACCATCTCAAGCCCCTCTTCGCCCAGTGCCCGCCTATCTTCAAGAACACGCTGGTGGGTCGGGCTGACATTGGAGAGACCATGGGCGCCTATGCTGAGGAACATGACGTATTGGAACAACCTCGTCGAATGTTGATTGGGAGTATGTGGGCAGAGAAAATCTTGCTGGGTACCCCTCTGCTACAGTGGTACATGAGCCATGACCTCGAAGTAACGCGCGTGTACCAAGTCCTTCAGTATATACCCAACGCCTGTTTCGCGCGGAATGCCGACATCGTGACGCCTGCCCGTCGTCAAGGCGATCAAGATCCTAGTCAGGCCATCATCGGTGAATCTTGGAAATTGACAGGCAATGGTTACTACGGAAAAACGGTCACGAACCAGGGTAAGCACGTCAACGTCAATATCTGTACAACCAAACAAGCCCGCAAAAAGATCAACTCGCCTCTGTTTCGGTCCGTCGACGTCATCGATGATGATACCTATGAAATCTCTTTAGCCGAAAAGGTCATTCGTTACAACCTACCCCTCCAAATTGGATGTATGGTATACCAGGTGGCAAAACTGAGGATGCTCCAGTTCTTCTATGTTTTCATGGGTGTGTATTTTAATCCCGCCGATTGGCAACTCATGGAAATGGACACGGACTCTGCCTACATGGCCGTCTCTAATGTGGATTGGGAGTGCCTGGTGAAACCCGCCATCGACAAAGCCTTATACCTGGACGTACTCCAAAGCCAGACCAGTGCGAGTGGCACTAACCGAGGATTCCGGATCGTCGACCACCAAATGCGAACCTACATCCAGAAACGAGATGCCTTCACATTTTTCTACCCGAAACGGAAAGTGTTGGTCGATGGCATCAGTACCACTTACTTGGACTTGTGAACATATCTTATACCCGGACTTTTCTAATGGACATACATATTTGGACTCTAAATAACTCTCTATATATACATTACACCATGAACTTGTTTGTCATTCTTTTGAATAAGTACACGATATACGTCAGTGCGAGGACTCGGTTGAACTGTTATATACTCCACTGTGATTTCTCTCTCTCTCTCTATACATACGTTCACCTTAATTCTTGTTTGCAACGTTCTTATATACTTGTACATACATTCTTGGTCACTTGTTCACCTTAATAAATATTCGGACTTCACTTGGGTTTTCATGCAGTTTTTTTATTGAACACCACCACCACCGAAACATTCGTACTAACCATGCTACGAGCAGGTTATATCGTGGTCTTAAAACCTCGGTTGGGTTGCTGGGTATTGATGGGTTACATCCCGAGCACTGAAAGAGACGTCCTTAGACGTCCGGATGTTCAACCGTCGAGACCTTTCTACCGGCCTGGCCCGCTCCAGTACGCAGCGCGCGCGGGGGGTTCTCCGGAAGTGCGCGTCATCACCGGCAGTACGCACGCGCGGATCAAAAGGTCAAAGGTCACCTCCAAGGTCAAACGGTCTCCCTTTCGGCAAGGTTCGGAGAATAAAAAGAACTTATAGTCATAATCTATACGTCCAGAATCCAGATGATCCACTGAGTAGCTTTACATAGTAAAGAAGTATTGTTACTCCGAATAACGACAGAAAAGCCATATTTTGATCAATATTTCGACATATATTATGTCATCGTCAGGACTGATACGCATACATGTTCAACAACACATTATGTTGTATATACAATCTTTGTAATACCAATCTGCACATATGCTTACCAAGAACTATGTTATTTACCATGAAAAGTGTTCACCTGACTACTGTTGTACTACAATGTCTTTTGTAATTACTGAGACCTGAATGGTTACATTTCTCACCTGTGTAGTATATAATGTGTTGTTGAACATGTATGCGTATCAGTCCTGACGATGACATAATATATGTCGAAATATTGATCAAAATATGGCTTTTCTGTCGTTATTCGGAGTAACAATACTTCTTTAATCTATACGTGTTGGACGAGTCTTCACTCACCGTATACACGTACCTCAATGAAATGCCCGCTCCAAACCCAGACCAAATACACGTACTTGGTCTGTGGGCTGATCTCATTGGCTCTCTATTCTTACTATAGTGCGCTTGCATTCTAACCTTGATGGGTTACATTTTGGCCCCATCCTACACCACTGATTTCAGTTTGACTGAATCTCCAGATGCATTATGAATAAAACACACAAGACAGGGTTTTTTTTTATGAGATCTCATTTTTTATTCAGGGAACAACAACGTGAGAACAACCACGTGAAAACTGAAGCCCAGAACAAGGGGCTTGTACATTGAAAGAGTTCAAGCCCAGAACAGCGGGCGTGTGTTCATTGAAAGAATTAAAGCCGAGAACGGGACTTGTACATTGAAATGATGGGTGGCCCAGTCATAGACGAGTACATCTCGGTCCTCGGCCTTGGGGTACTCGTCGAACATGTGGACGATGGTAGATAAGGGTCTTCCCCGGCATCGATGGTACAGGTAAAACAAGCAATATTGTCCGCACACCATACTGTCCAGGCTTTGCAACGTTTTAGTATTCCAACACCACGTCTCTGTGCCTTGATCCATGAAGTCTGTTAAATCGGGATGGAGGGGTGGTAGGCCGTACGGATCAAAGTATTCACCCTGCTCTTCTGCCAAGTACACGGCCACCCAGTGTTGACCGAGCCGATCCATCGGGTCTGTATTCAGGACGTAAGCAGCCGGATACACACGGTCTAATGGAAACACGTCTCGGGCGAACACTCCTTGAAACACCCTACGTGTTCCTGTGTCAGTCTCCAGCACCGTGGTTATCTGGTCTGTATCCATGTTGGGTGGCGAAGTCACACAGCACGTTACGGCTTTTATCGATTTGAATGATGTTGTCAAACACAACGTAGCAGATCGCATTGATGGTTTTCGGTAAAGGTATCCCGAAGTGCAGTTCCAAGCGTAAGTTGCCTTTCTTGATGAGACTCAGTTGATGATCGTTGTCTAAGGTGGGAGTCAGATCGAAACAGAACAATGTGTACCCTCTGCCGAAATCGTCTCGACTGATCATATTTCCCTCGTCTTGGTTGATTTGGCCAGTTGCTGTGAAGAGGTTCAGATAGCTCCGGATGTAATTGTCCGTTCCAAAGTTAGGTTGTAAGGGGCGTGCCGGTACCTGTTGGCCATCCACATGCAGGGCCACGAAATTGATGCTGAACGCTTTTAGGTTGAACGGATTCCTCGAGAGTGTCCCATTATAACTCACGTTCTCCACACAGGCTAGGGTTAAACGCTTGGGCAAATCCCCCAGGAACAGGTTTTCTTGATTGACAATTATATTGCCTTTAGGAACGGAAAAGACCTTGGTCTGTACTCGTCGAATCGGGTACTGGGCTGGTTTTTTCTCCAAGGCTCTGATGTGCCCCAACTGTACACCTGGGCTGGGTTTCACTTTGCGTACAAACAGACTTGCCTCTTGGATGACAATGTTATACTCGAGGTCCTCATTCGGGGCCATCAAGGCAAACGCAGGCGTTGCGCGCACTAGTCGTATTTTGACAGGTACTCCATTCAAGAGGCATCGGTCCTGCATGAATAAGTCCGCATGCAGACGTCCCATCATATCGACCGAGTGACTCTCTGCTGTGGCATCCACACTCTCCGTATAGCCGGCATTATCAGGACTCGCTTCCATGTTGCCTGGGGTATCTCGGTAGAACAACGGGGCTGTCAAATACGACTTTTCAGCGTCACGCCCGTAGGATAACAGTGTTTCGATGTAGGCTCGGTACGGGTACGTGTTCGTCGAGGCGCTCACCAGTTTATCACTCAGGGCTATATCCACTTGCTGGAATAGCGAATTAAGCCAGAGATTCACTGGACCCACGGGTGCCTCTGCTTTCAGGACTGTCCCATCTTTATTGGTGATTTTAGCTTTCACATATAGGTACGTATGGACTAAATCCAGGTAGGTCGTATCTGCGTTGGTGATGGTGAATTCAATGGGGCCTGTGGCTGTAATGCTGGAAAGGAGCCGATGTTCCACCCACTGACCCTCTTCGGCACTGGTCTGAGTAGGTGGGACGGTCCATAAATCAAATTCACTGTTGGTAGAAGGAAACGACTCGGCATGGATGAAAGCCATCTTTAAGAAAAGATATCCTTTGTCTTCTTCGATGGGCGTCGTCGTTGGGTCGGTCGTCGACTGGTGCGTGGTCTCGGTGGGGCAGCTCTTTTATTCCCTACGGTGCGTTGTGCTTTGGCCACCAAGACGCCTCCCGCTTCTTTGGCCCGCCGTTTCAAGGATTCTTTGGGTGCCGTACCCCCCCAAGACATCACCGGCCACTAGCAGTCCACTGCGCACCGCTTGTTTGCCGATCGCTTTGACCCCACGCGTCACCAAGGGCAGGAACGTTTTGACGATGCTCCCGAGTATGTTCCCCAGCCCATGTCCTCGTTGCATGCGTGTACCCGCAAAGACAGGAAAGTTACCCCCGGCCTGTTTGGTGTAATGATCGACGTAACTGGCTGTATGGCATTCATAAGGCAGCTTCATTATGCAAAGTGAACCGCTCGAACTTGACGGAAATGAAATGTCAGCACCACTTTTCCTCGTTCGAATGCCACCGGTCGTCCCGTGTCGTCTCTTATATCGATGACGATGGAGCTAATATCGGTCTGACTGACCGGTAGATACACGATATGCCTGAAACGGTGGGTGACTTGAGCTCCATACGTGCGTTTCCCCGGGCAGACGCGCAGTAGAGGTACGTTGCTGTCGCCGACAATGTGTGCAGCGACCACGTTCGAGTAGACGTACAGGCCATACATACCACCACGCATGTCCACCGGGATGTGGCCTATCTCGCCGGTGGGGCCAGTGTACCCCTGGTAATTGAAACCCAGCATTTGCTGTAGGGTAGCACTGAGTTCGACACTCACGTTGGGGCTGAGCGTGAGATTGGCCTTGTCCTTGTGGGCGTTGTAATCGAAGTCCACATGATTTTTGAAGGGGAAAGATTTGATGGGTTTTGAAGTATTCGTGACGTCTCGTAGAGACTTATAATGCATCAGACTTCTCAGCCCACCCATGAACTCCTTGGGTGTATCGTATTGACCTTCGGGTAGTTTGAGTCGAGTTTCTTGTCCTTCGTAGGTCACCTCGTACCATACTTCATTGGCTCGCACGTTGTACCACGAGAAAGGGTATTGGATATCCACGAGTCCACATTCCCAGTGTCGAGGTAAATGCAACGGTTGTGGTAACTGGGTCACGTACTTGGTCAAGGTGTTGTCAGGAAACACATCAGCCGAGCTGTTACTGGGTAGGGTGAGGTAAAACATGATGGCTGAGCTGTCCTGCTGCTGCTGTTGGTTTTAATACTTCTCCCAGCCCTTGGGCGCTAATCGTCGTGATGGTCGCGGTGACTTAGCTCTTGGTGGTTGCAGGGGGTGGCGTGGTAAAAGGGGTGAAAACGTAGGTGCCCGCCGTGGTGGTGATTTGGGTGGTGACTCCGGTTCCCAAGGTTCTGGTGGTGTACTCACATTCTGCATAAAGGCCCAGCGCTCGGGGTTCCCCACCAATTCCTGTGGTACATGCATGTCTTTCAAGCCTTGAGCGAAGATCTCCCATCCTCGAGGATTCGTGTGCGTCCTGCGTTGACACATCATGTCATTCACTAAATCCGTCATGTGGGTCCCGGGGATCACCTGATTCTGTACCAGGAGTTCGCCTTCATCATTCCAAGTCATGTTAGGATTCTGTTTCATTCGTTGTAATACCAGGCCAGCTTGTTTCTTGAACGAGGCAGGTACACTCTTCAGGACTTCGTCTTCGACCCACTGTGGGGCTGTGGAAGGTACTCCACCCGGCTGTTGGAGCGGTGCTGAGGTCGGCGGTGTGTCACGTGGTGATGGTGGTGGTGGTGGAGCAGAGAGGGTTTTGTATTGGTCCATGAACGTCATGTACCGCTGAAGCGTCTCATTGTACCGTTGTACTTTCTCCCTATCGCTTAACCCCGGTCTCTGTAAGATCTGTTGCATCTCTCCATCGAGGGTGTTTATCGTCTTCACCGTAGAAGGGACAGGGTAGGGCGATTGGAGGTTTTGAAGGAGCCAAGGTTCGACGAGGACCATTTTTTTCGTGTGGTTCATTGTCGGCCGAAGAGTCCACCCAATACTGGACCCAACACGGAAGCGGCCAACGGTGCTAAGATGGCCCCGAGAAATCCACCTTTCTGTAACACCTTTTTCTTTTGTGTTTGAGAAACTCGCTTCTGGACTAAGGTTCGGAGACCTGTCTTATACTTGGTCAACTTGGTCTTCTGAGTCAGTGGTACGTTGCCTTTTAAGATATTGAGTCCAATCTCGCACAGACAGCACACGAGAGCAGGGTCCGCACCGCGTACAATGGTTCGGACCAACTCGGGTGGGGCCGTCTTCAATACACGGAGCGTGGGAGCGTGCTTCCGTACTCGCGCAGACATCATGTACAACTAATGCTAGAACCCACAAACTCTGCTCTTTTTATCTATTTCAGAGACAAAAAAATCAACCCTGCTGTGGTATTCATTCTTTTTTATTATCCCCATCATCAAAACACACACACCCCAGCTGGGGGAGCCACTGTAGGTGTGTTTACATTATTTTTGCATGTACACGTGGTGAGTCTCTCCGGAAAGATGCCGGTCCGTAGTCGAAGGTGGTCGGGGGTGGCTTGCTTCAGGTCGAAGAGCATATACCCGTGCTGAGGGGTTGTGGCATCTTTAAAGGCTTCCAACGCAAACGGTGTGCGGCCGGGATACATCTGTCTCGCCAGGTGCAGCAGTTGAGTGGTATCTCTCGGGTTTTTGAAGACCACCAGGTAGTGGGCATTTAAGCTGATGTTCCTATGTTCTTTGTTTTTACTGAACAGATTCTGCACAATGTAGATGATGCTGAGCCGTCGATGATGGCTGCCTTTGGTAAAGAGTTGGGTGACCCGCGCATCCGTCTCCGCCATGAGATCATCCAGAACCACCAAGGTGTCGGGTTCCAAATCGGCCAGGTTGGGTAGGCCTTCCACGAACGTGATGTGTGGCATTGCTGCATACGCTTCTTGCCATTCTCCGTAACACAACACGACTCGAACTGTTGAAGGAGCTTCCTGACGAAGTGCGTTTTGCCGGAGCCCGTCGGTCCTGCGATGACGCAAGTGAAGGGATGCTGCCACCGAGGGTCCATAGTTCGAGCTGTATGCGCTGTCGTGGTAACCCGCTCTTGTAAATTTCGTACGAGTGAACTGGATTGGTGGTGGGTACAACGTCGGTCGTCGATGTCTGTTCACTGCGAGTGATGATGGTGGTGGGTACAACGTCGGTCGTCGTTGTCTGTTTACTGTGAGGGATGAAATCCGGTGGGTCTTCAGACGTAGTGGGTGTTCTTGGTGTAGGTGTGGATCTTGGTGTGGAGCTCGACGTGGCTTGTACACGGGGTGTGGTGGTGACTGGGCTCGATCCGGGGTTGACTGGTGCTACCTGTAGACCGGTTTCACTGTTGGCTGGTGTTCTCAGTTGGTTAAGTAACGTGCTGACATAGGCTACGTCGTAAAACACACCTCCGTACAACACACTCAGCAGGGTTAGCAATATCACCACAAGGCCACTTGCGCTTTGCGCGTTTTGGGAGACGCTCTGTTCAGAGGCAGCTGCTGTTTGTCCATAGCACTGTGGTCGGACGTGGAATGAAGGATGACGACAGTGGTGTCTGGCTTTATAGTCGTTTCACCTGGTTGGCAGCGACCCAGGAATTGAAGGAACTGGGCCAGCCTTGCCATTTGACGAAATGAAACAGTTTGCCACGTCGACGTTCCGTTTTCAAAATCTGCTCCACCGTGTAGTAGTCTTGCTGTGGTTTTACGACAGGCTGTAATTCCGTGTCGTAAAACGTCCCTAGCAACGTTTCCCCTTGGAGATCTTCCAGTTCATAGACTCGCTGCTGTCGGGGTAGGCGCCGTTTAATCAGGAAGTGCTCATCGCTCCAGTTGGGCAAGTAACTTTTCTCAAATTGACCTTTGACTTTACTGATCCGTACGGGGTCCCCGACCTTGTACACCTCCTTCGTCGTTCGCTGCGATTGCCTGGGGTACAAGACACGCCGAACTTGGGCTTCATTGCGTTGGGTCACGGTAATGGGGGCTCTCTCTATACTCCGGTGATAGGCTCGATTGTAACCACTCACAAGTTTCGGGAGAGCATCGATGTACCGCCTTGTATTCTTATAGGTGAAATATTTATACATGCGGCCTTTGAATGTCCTGTTGAACCTTTCCACCACGGAAGCCTTGGTCTCGTTGTACGTATGGAAGAAAAACACCTTCTGGGCTTTCAGAAACTGTTGGAACGGTCTGTTGAGGAATTCCGTGCCTTCGTCGGTTTGCAAACGCAAAGGTTTGCGCCCGGTCTTGAAGATGTCTTTGAACGCCGCTATGAGATTCGCCCCCGTTTTCGTCCGGTTGGGTACCACCCACGCATACTTCGATAGGATATCGATGTACGTCAAGATATACCGATTCCCATCGTTGTGTTTGACAAAGGCGCTGATATCGACCAAATCCGCTTGCACTGGGCATCTATTCCTCCCACGATGACCCGGTTCCGTAGAAAATGGCGACGGACAGTTCGATGTAAGGTATAGGTGTCTTGTTTTCTTAACCAATCCCGGACTTGGGCACGTTGTATCCCCTGGGGTTTGGCCGCTCGATAGAGAGCCGACATTGCACTATAGGCCGCCGGACTGTCGGGACTGTAGTATAAGTTATCCAACACCTTCTCCCAGCGCTTCATGGTGACAAAATGATGATGGACCCTGGCTCTAACGTTTATTTATAACGGGTATATCTTGGACCGGAGTTTCTTTCTGATTTTCTTTGTTGGCTTTCACAGTGTCCATGGTAAATGACCAGTCCAACTCGTCTGATGACCGTTTGATAAGCACTTGATCCACATCTACCACGGCATCTTCCCATGCAGATCATAGATCAGGGTGAAGGGTAAAATGCACTGTGCCTCCATCTAGCCGAGCCAATTGAGCAAAGAAAGGGCCGCGTCGGATGTACACATCGTGACACAAGTGGATGAGGTCGCCATCCAGTTCACCAGACAACACGCGTTTGAATTTGGTCCAGCTCTTTCGAGACGACGAATGTGGGCCGGGCACGGCTCAGGGCACGAGCCCACTCCAACTCGTCTGATGACCGCTCGTCCGGTGTAAACAGCTGGTCCACGATAGGCACCACTTTCTCGAAGGCTGTCCACAGATCGGGGTCTAGAGTGAAGCCTCGCGTAGGGTCTTGGTAACGGCCCAGGCGTGGGAAGAAGGGTCCACGGTGTACGTAGATGGCATTGTCTATGTGGATGAGGTTTCTGTCGAGCTCACCGCTCAACACCCGTTTAAATTTGGTCCAGCCGTCACGGTGTGGCGTAACCGTATTCGATACGGTCTCAGCGCGCGACCAGCAAACATCTCCACGGTCTTCCACGAGGGTGACTTTATCTTCATAGACGTGTAACCCCACCCGGAGTGTAAGGGGAAGGATGGCTCGTAGAACTGGTGACATGCTTGATCCAATGACGATCGTTGAATGACGCACACTGTGTCTGACCCTCGTATTTATAGTCAGGCCCCACTGTCAATGCAACAGCGCCAGGGTCAATAGGCCACAGACCATGACTAGCCCAGCCAGCCGTCGCTGGTTCCGGCGTGAGCGCTCTTGGTCCATAGCCCGAGCATCAAGGATGGCTGTCATAGTCCAGTAGTGGTGACCGCTTCTGTGAACTCGTTCAGGATCTGGCGTCGCCCCTCGTCGTCGCCATCTGCAAACATGGACCGGACCACTGCTCGGTAACCCGTGAGTGAATTAACCACGGTGGCATGCTGTAAAATACGAGTCGCATAGGGCTGGATCTCCGTCATGGCTCTGCAACCGTAGAAATGGAGGTGTAGGATCCAGAGAGGCGTGTTTTATAGACCATGTCACACATGCGCGCCTAGATGTAGCTCTACGGGTGTATTCCGTGATACGTACTATTCTGATGGGTTAGTCCAAAAAAGAGAGCAACAACGACACAGATTACAGATCAATCCTTTTATTATTGGTGAACATCATAGGAATGCATGTAATAACCTGTCTGTGGGGTTTTTCCACAATGTTGTTCACCTTCGTGTCTTTTCGGGTACGTCCGTGTCTTTTCGGTAAAGTCCGTGTCTTTTCGGTAAAGTCCGTGTCTTTTCGGTAAAGTCCGTGTCTTTCGGTAACGTCCGTCACCCGGGTATATATGAGGGTCTTGAGGGGGGCGACTGTATGTGACGAGTTGTATGTGTTTTTCTCGGTGACGTCCGTGTCTATCATCCGGGCACTTCACGTCTGCGCCTGCATTGGAGTATGTATGAGGGTCTTCATGCGCGCGCGCGCGCAATGCCGCTCAGTCGTACACCAGTACACCAGTCTCGATCCTCGACTTGGGGTAGAGTGTGCTAAAAATAGATTACCAGCTAGCGTGCTATAAAAGGGAAGCGGCCTTGCCGTTTCATCAGACACTCTGTCAACCACCAAGATGTTCATTTGCACAACTTGCCAGAAGCAGTTTACTCGCCCAGAAGATTTGCGACGACACGAGTCCTCCATCCACAACGGTACACTATATACTTGTATAACCTGCGCACGGTCATTTAATCGGGAGGATCATTTACTGCGCCACGAACGCTCACTCCACGAGGGCGCGAAGGAACAATGTAATGAATGCGGTCAACTCTTCAAACGACGCAGTCAGTTAAGACGGCATCAGCGTTTGATTCATGGTCCGTCTCTACGGTTTGGGCGACAGCTTCCTACTGAAGGGGAGCCGCGGAAGGTCAGATCCAGTGAAGATAAGCCCGGGGAGACGAACGCCACTGGTGATGCGATGACGGAGAGCCCGCCTATACCCACAGTTCAGAAGAGCCTGGATTTTCAGCCGGACCCCACCGTTACGGTTTCGAGTCATACGCCTGACAACATCGAACATTTTCTGGACGAGATCGCTAGGAACATTTATGGGCCCATAAATGTTCCTAGCGATCTCTTACAGGACAACCATCCAGTGAGTGACATCGATCGGCGCCATTGGTCCATGACACGGCACTGTTTCCACCGTCATCGCCCTATTCAAGATATCTACAATTTCCCACTGACCAACCTCACCCATCTACGCAGCTACGTGGAAACCATCTTCAATGACCAACCTACGGCCTTCACATTAAATGTAGCATTTGGGTACATCTTATGCCATAAGATGACGGGTGAATTGCGCTATTTCTATTCCAGTGCCATCAACCCAGTGTACGACCAACCGTTTACCATCATTAACCGGAGGTCACTAGAGATGATGCTGGAGAAACTGGAACAATTGGATGTCTTGGGATGGGCCAAACAACAACGACCCAACACCAAGTGGACAGTGAAGAGGGTGACCAATGTTACGTTTTTCCTTACCAAGCTGACCGACCTCCGCCATCGGTTGAATGCGTCACTCGTGCACTGATGAATACCATAACATGCCGTACATACTCTCTATGTCTACATGCTGATCGTTGACTTGAGCTCAGTAAACACTTGTACCTAATGTGACGGTGCGTTAAATAATAAAACATGGTGTTTGATATCTCAATTTGTTTTGCTGTGAACATACTAAACATACACAGGGCGGCTCCCCCAGCCTGGGTATGATGTAACATTGGGGATAATAAACTGTATGAACATTGCTGAACTTGTTGTTATTCACGACAACCGCTATGCGATTGTATAATACAGAACATATATTGTATAATACAGGACATATATGGTACAATTTTTCAATAGGCCCATTAGGGGCCCAACATAGACCCCAACACGTCTATGTCCATACCCTTTGGCTACCGGGCATGCGCAGAATGACCCTATTTCTACCCCACATCCACGCCATCAGATGCTCCATTACATAGGCTTCACATTGATACCCCACACGACCCATTCGAACCGTGAATAGCCCATCTCTAACCCAAACACACCCCCACATCCCCCCCAAAATGCCTGCTCTCTATACGACGGCCAGGCTGCGCATGCGCAGAATGACCCTATTTCTACCCCACATCCACGCCATCAGATGCCCCCTCATATAGGCTTCACATTGATACCTCACACGACCCATTCGAACCGTGAATAGCCCATCTCTAACCTAAACACACCGACACACACCCCCAAAAATGCCTGCTTTCTATACTACGGCCAGGCTGCGCATGCGCAGAATATTGACAACGTACGAACCATTAGTGTAGTCAAGTGCTCCTGCATGAGAGCTTCAAAATAAGACCTCACTCGACCCCATCGGACCATTAGTGGCCCACCTAGACTCCAAAACGTCCACCCCGTATGGACCTATACACCCATAGCCATGCAGTATAGGCCTATGGGCCTACCCAGGCCTCGGTGACTTTTTTTCAAAAATTTCACCGTTTCGTGCCGGGACACTTCCTATCATGTTTGTCTTGACGAGACTAAGAAAACAAATCCAAACAACCATACCGCAAATGTCTAGAAGTAGGTTTCCCAGTGGGGCAAACATTGGTCCTATACCCCTAGTATGGGACTACATGGGTCTCCCTGAACTTTTTCCAAAAATTTCAACGATTCGCTCCGCGACACTTCCTATCATGTTTGTCTTGACGAGACTAAGAAATCGAGACCCCACAACCTATACCGCAAATGTCGAGAAGTAGGTTTCCCGTAATTTAGGATAAAGTCCGTGTTACGTATTTTTTCAGGAAAATTTTTACATACACCCACCCTGGAACTAGGGGAGATAACTCTATTGATAGGCAAGCTCCGTTAAGCCCGGCGACCTATATACCCCCCATACCCCATATAGGCATTTTCCCGGATTTTTCGATAAAGTCCGTGTTCCGTTTTTTTCAGGAAAATTTTTACATGCACCCACCCATAACTGGATCCCCCTTCACATAGGCTTCACATTGATACCTCATACAACTCCATCGGTCCATTAGGGGCTCCCCTAGATCCCAAAACGTCTATTTCCATACCCTTTTCCCACAATTCCCTGTCTGCGCATGCGCAGAATGGTGACAACGCCCGAGCCGCTAGTCCAGTCAGATGCCCCTTCATGAATGCTTCACATTGATACCTCATACGACTCCATCGGCCCATTAGTGGCTCCCCTAGCTCCAAAACGTCTATTTTCATACCCTTTGGCCACCGCGCATGCGCAGAATTACCATATTTCAATCCCACACCCCGCCCATCAGATGCCCCCTCACGAGTGCTTCACTTTGATACCTCACTCGACCCAATCGGTCCACTAGGGACCCACCTAGGTCACAAAACGTCTATTTAGGTATTCCCCGTATACATTAACATTGGAAGTCAACCCATGGGACTACTTTCTGTCCGCGGAGGCAGACCGCATCACCACCAGACCGCATCACCGCGGAATAATTCGAAGTCAAAGGTTGCCGGAACAATAGCCTAGATAGGTCAGTACATGCCTTGATCACATGATCGTCACGTGATCAAGTTCCGCCTCAAATCCGCCCCAGTGACGTCATTATATCCGGGTGAAATGGAAGTGGATCTGCTTAGACACTACTACTGTCATGGGACCCACTTTTATTTCCCATTTACGACAATTTTTGCATAAATTTGAATAGCTAATTAACTAAATCTCATGGATATAACTGATTTTCTAAATGCATTGAAGCTTGGGACAGAGCAAAAAAAATAAAAGTAGGATAGTGCATGCCGATTTTTTGTATATCGCTCAGAACTCGTGTAGCCCCATTTTGACAGTGTGGCCCGGTGCGAATTTCAAATAATAGGGCTCATTTCCAAAATCATGTGCAAAATCAACGCATTAAAGCTGATTAATTATGAAAGCATTTTTAAATAGTGCAGGCACAGCTGCCATGATCACTGCTAAATTATCAGTCCACTTCAATCAATATCGACCAATTAGGTGGCGTCTTAACATTTAGTCCACACAGCTACGGATACACACTCTGTGCTCTGATTGGCTGAAACAGAGAAACTGGTTCCCATAGCCATTAGCTTTAATAACCACGAAAGCACAAGGTTTGTTACCCAGAGCTCTTGGCAGGGTATTAAGTCATTTCAATCCGTCCAACCCTGGGGTAATATGAGTCACGCAGATATCGCCTACGGAAATTGAGGTCAATAGGTCAAGAGCAAAGGTCACTGTCACTATGTCACTTTTAGGCCGCTAAATATCAGAAAATCATTGTAAATACCGAGGTTATGCGAGTAGATATTTGTCACGGGAAGAAGGTGTGTCGTAAAACAAAATTAAGACCGAAGGTCAAGGTAACTTTAGCCCAATAAAACAAGAAATGGTTTTGAGTGGATACAAGAGTAACAAACTCATATATTCCATTTTAATGACGGCGCCCATAGTCTCAATTAGGCTCTTTTTTTAATAATGTATTTCCAATTACATGCATTAATATGTATATTCTGTGATAAAATACATTTTTAACAACATTTTAGTGAAATGAAATCTCACTCGAGTATGAGCTGTAAAATTGGGTGCCTTAATTGAGTGACCTGTTCACTACCTTAATTCAAGGTTTGCTAGCGATTGGTTGATGGTATAGGATACATAATTTCTCTCGAGAATAATCTCTCTGAATAATGGAAATACTGGGCTTGGTCTTAAGAAGCCATGTCGACTAAAATCAAAGTGAATCAAGTCGATTAAATCTGTATCGGAATTGCACATTCCTATACAAAATCAGGCCACACACAAAACACCGATATTTTCATGTATGATGTAAACAGGATATTTGTATTTCGCCTTACTGTTACTCCGCGTGTGGGCAGAAAGTAAAATGTTTCACTTATTGACATAAAGTCTAGCAAGTCCATTGCAATCTGTCTGTTGTCCGAGTAATGGCCTCTATGTAGTCAGATACGGTTCTCAGATGTTTTTACCTGCTTAAGGACTCGATGCCCGAGGTAGCGCCTGATACGAGACACCCTCGTGCATTCTGTCTCATTTCATCACAACCACTTCACATACATATATATGTTTTATATGGTTGGAAAGATCACGATTCGGGCGTTCCAAATACAGTAAAAATTTAATTCTTACGTCTATTTCACCGGTTTTGTTGCAGTTAGAAAACAGTTATTTAAAAAAAATAATGTATTTTTTATATCGCTAATCACTGGACAGTGTATGTGTATCATTAATGCGTATGCTCGGGTAACGGTATTAACTTACAGTTATTTCCTCCTTCAAGTTTGGTCGTATTCCGATCGGCATACCTTTCGACATCACGAAGACAATATTTTATGTTCAACACTTTATATGTCGCCGATCTTATCAACAAAGTGATACATTCTATACCTCAATGTAATTAATATATAGCCAATACGTCTAAATTCAAGTGATAAGTTTCCCAACATGCCATCCTAACAAACTTCAGCCGAGACATTCACGTCTAAAAAAATCCTTAAAATTTAAGGAATATTCCCGACTATTACACCATCGGAATATTCCTTAAAATTCAATAAGTGGTGTAATAGTCGGGGAATATTCTTTAAATTTTTAAGGATTATTTTTTCTGTGTACCCTCTCTGCAAATGCAGATCAAATGCCCCTACACCTATTAACGCCTCAGTTAACAGCCCTGTCAAAAGTACATTAAATGATAAACGGAATCATATCTCTTGACTATTGGAAATATCATTGACATCTTTATTTAATGGTCCAACCATCGAC
>JAVTVY010045810.1:0-21641 GCA_036873755.1 Hanleya hanleyi | reverse complement strand
ATGAAAGAATCTCTGGAGTGCACCCTATAGTCACCCAGAGCATGGAGCTCTCTTGTGCTGGAGGTGATTTTCCCCCAACGATCACATGATCGTCACGTGATCAAGTTCCGCCCCAAATACGCCGCAGGGGGAACAAAAAAGTAGGTCAATACGCGCTGTAATGCACTTTATATACTACTGACCTATGTATCGTTCAGTCCCTTCACTTTTCTACCTTCACATCTTGGTCAAAAGTCGGTCATATACAGCTTGAAGTTTTATTCAAATGTCAAAAATTTGTTTGAAGGTCGGGTTGTATTTCATCACAGGTGGGCCTATTTAATGCATTGGTGCCCGTGAAGGTTGCAGTTTTCACAATCAGGTCCTGGTATCAGCAATAAGGTATGGTTAACATTTCTCTTTATTGTTATACATATATACTCATGAGAGCTCATTGTATCATACTGTAAACCAGAATGAAGATAAATTCATTCAAAAGTGTGTTTTTGAGTACCAAAATTTGATAAAATTGATCAAATCCTTTTTATTAATATTTACCGTTCCATAATAGTAATAATACATGTGAGGAATTTCAGCTTGATATGATATGTTTATTTGAAGATATTCAAAAGTTACCCTGGAAATTCTTAGCGAAGCTGGGCCTTTTCCATGGAATTACTGGCATTTTCCGTGGATAAATTCTATCGAATGTTTATGCGGTCTTTTGTCGAAGTATAATGAACATTGATATTTAAAATTCGTTAACAGCTTCTAAAATTCCCGTTGCCTTTAATCTATTCGACCATGCATGTGAAAGGATATCACATTTAGTGGACAATATTCTGCATGGTATATTGAGCTTTCCAATGTGAGTAAATACAAATATGCCGCGTCATGACACCTTCACCTGTTGACCGATTGTCAAAGGTACATGTGAACACTATATATATTTACAAACCATTGTTCCCATTTGAAAGCACTGCTATATACAATCCATGCATCATCAGTATTATAGTACCAAGTGCGAATATACAGTGACCCATAGGTGATATTTGTGATTTTTTTTGTTTCCTTGATAATCTTAGAATTTCCTACAAAATCAACTAAATTTTCGATTGTAGATTTTCAATTTTTTTCGTTTTTTGCGATTCGATCTAATTTTCTTTTAAAAATATCTTTTTATGCGCCCGTCGATAGACGAGGTCCTATAATCCGATCACGATTTCCGTCGGTCTGTCCGTCCGTTATGCGTTAACTGTTTTGTCTGTGCGATATCTCAAGTTCCAGTTCATGTATTGGTCCCAAACTTCGAATATACCTTCCCCATGGGGCTAAGAGAAGCCCTATTCATTTTCAGGTCAAAAGGTCATGGTCACTTTGCCCCCGAAAATCAGTAAATCATTGATGAACATTGATATGGTTGTGCTATGAGTACACGTAGATTAGAGATGTGGATTGTTCATGATGGCGAAGAAGAAGCCCATTTATTTTTATCCCTCAGCCAATGTTGCCCTATGAGTATTGTCTGCATGGTTCGTCCGCCTGTCTGTCCATCGTGCGTTGTTAACACAATATTTCTTGAAGGAATATTTCCCAAATTTATATAACCTATGCAACTGGTGATAGGTCATAAACCTATTGAAGATGCGAAGATCTAAGAATATTTACATTTTAAGATCATCTCCTCGAGACCATCATTTCGGGTCTCCTCGTATCATCTATGTGGACCTCACTCAAGACCAAACCTGCACATCAGGAAACGGCCCTTGTTCAAGTGATGTCCTATTATTAACTGGAGGAGGCATGTCTTACAAATCAGTTGAAAGAAGACAAACAGTTTTCCGCATCTCAAAAATAGGACCACTGGCATAATTTCCTGTCAATTTTGTTAAATGACGAAGACTCATTGAAACGGATTTGTAGATTTACAATATGAAATATTTTGCATTGTGTCTGATCGATTATCAATGTCCATGACCTATATATCGTTTAGCCTCTCCCCTCCCTCTACCTTCACATTTTGGACACAAGTCGGTCAATTCAGCTTGAAGATTTATTCAAATGTCCTTGGATTTCGGGTTGTATTTTCATCACATAAATGTAGGCCTATATAATGCCTTTATGTTCATTTTAAGGTAGCACATTTCACATTTTGGTCTCCAGTCAAAATCAGGTCCCAGTACTGGAATCAGCAATAAGGTATGGTTAATATTTCTTATTATTGTAGATATTATTTTCAATCGATATTCATTGAAAGAGCACGATAATATCGCCATTTTCATGGTATAGGTTTATCTTAAAAAATAGGATCTTTCGTGAAAATGATCTTTAAAAATTCCCAGCTACAAAATACGGGTACAAATATATGGCATTTATCAAGCTTGTGGGCCTAATATAGCTGTTGAACGCGTCAAGACGATGGTAACTTGTCTTGAAGTTTACGTATTAGCAAACGGTTGGCAACCTACAGGAACATTTCCTGCCGATGAACATTTTCCGTCACCAATGTTCGGCATTTATTAATATCATATTCTTTGGGGTTATGGTTCTGATTCTACTTATATATTAGTAGTGGACCGTTTATTTTTATTTTTCTAGCTTCTACACAGAAAAAAAACTCTTTAAAAATTTAAGGAATATTTTCCGACTATTACACCAGCGGAATATTCCTCAACATAACTAAGGAATATTTCTTACCATGTCAAGGAATATTCCGCTGATGTAATAGTCAGGGAATATTCCTTAAATTTTAAGGATTTTTTTTTCAGTGTTTTTTATATAGCTAGAATCTCTAACTTTCGCTAAACTTCATAGCGTATCTCGAATTTACACAGATGTATGTTAAGGGCCGTTGCGATGTTAAAATTGTCACTTTTGGTCCACAAGATGTCACTTCAGATAAAAAAAATATTTCAATTTCTTTTCAGTAATATTCAATACTTTTTCGGAACTTGATACCTTGGAAATTATTTCAAACAAATGATTATGAGAGCTGGTACCATATTGCAAACCAAAATGAAGGTACATTCTGTCAAAAGTGTGTTTTTGTGTACCAAAGTTCAAAAATGATTTGAATGTCTTTTTATTCATGCAAATTAATATTTACTTTAACGTAATAGTACACCAGGAAAGCCCTAATAATACATGT
The DNA here is from genome assembly GCA_036873755.1 of Hanleya hanleyi. Lineage (NCBI taxonomy): Eukaryota > Metazoa > Mollusca > Polyplacophora > Lepidopleurida > Hanleyidae > Hanleya > Hanleya hanleyi. The sequence continues at coordinate 18,514 of JAVTVY010045810.1, read as the reverse complement.
GAGGAGTTCCAGCTTGATAAGATAAGTTTATTTTTAAAATTTTCGCGAAAAGAAAGTTGTTGTTGTTATTGTTACCGGACAAGTTTCTGGTCCTGCCCCTTAAAAAATCGACTCGAAAATTCATTTGGAAAATGAAGAATACTGGTCAGTGATACGAAGCTGAGGGTAGGAACATTACGATGTCCAGCTGTCAGCACTGGAAACTGTCGACCGCTTCTCGCTGGCAAGAAATCAGTTGATGTTTATATATATAATGCCTGTTTTGATATTTGTGCTCGTTTCTCCCGCTTATGGACGCAGATATGCTTTATGGACGTGGAGAGTGAGTATATAGGCTAGCGACGAATTATGGACGTGGATATGCTTTATGGACGTATGGATGTGGATATATGTTTTATGGACGTGGATATTCTTTTTGGGCGCAGATAAGCTTTATGGACATGAATATGCTTTATGGATGCGGATAAGCTTCATGGACGCGGATAAACTTAATGGATGACTGCTGCCTTCTGTGCATTGTATCTGTTCCTTGTGTCTAACCCGAACAGTTTCGGGATTCATGTTACCTTTCCGTACGGGTACCCAGTGTCAGCAGATGACCAAGTATAAACGCTTGAACAACGTCTAAGTAAATAGCCATAGTCTTATAAATGTCACGTTTAAAGTTCAAACCTCATTTTACACACCGTTATTGAAATGAACCTTTTCTTGTGGATGCTCATATCTACAGGTACTCGGAATCACAAGTCACCATGATGAAGGTAGTCGCTCTCGTATTGGCCTTGTTCGTGTCCACCTGTTTGGCTCGACCATCATTCCTGCTTGATCAGTGCACATTAATGCCAAACCCGTGAGTAATATATAGTGTGGAACATATAGTCCTGTAATGTTTAACATCTTCTTTACACAACAATTAATTATTAATCATGGCACCAATAATCGGGGTCTGGCTTATGTAAATTGGAAATAATGAAAACACGTTAGAAGCCGATATTCCATTAACCGAATTGCCACATTATTGACCAAAGTTCAACACGAGAGAAACAGAACTCCTGGACACCTCGAAATTACGCTTACAAAACATGTCTGTGTGTTGGCCATTGGTACTATCAATACAGGGTCTTCCGTTGTCGATATACAGGTTTCAATGGTTTCACAATACTACGGGGAAAAACATTCTCATTTGCTTTTTCTTCATTTAGCTTATTGCTTTTTCATCCACTATAACACTTTTGTGGAACTGTAGCCGTTAACTGTCGAGGTAACTTTTACAACTACGAGATCAACCACAAGACATCTGCAGCTAGATGAACCAAACTTGTAATAGCCTCTAATCTGTTTATGGCTTTGATTTCTCCAGTTTTACAAAGAAAACCGTTTTTTTCTCGAAAACTATTCACCATGGGGAATAGAATTTTGACATGATTGTTTGAACTAGTTTAAGAAAATAACGGTGCCTCAGTTTTCCAAATCATGCTCTGGTTGCTGAGAGATTATATGTTTAAATTGTGACGATCGCATTTTACCCAACTGTGTTCAATTGAAATCTTCGACATAGTTACTTTGCTGGAGAAATGTTCCACTGGATAAAGTCATCAACTAAATGAAAATTTTTGAACCTTTTAAAAAATGAACGTTAAACATTTAAAAATGGAGGGTCATTTTATGTGAAGAAATGCATTCAAATGCTTGAATTTTAACTTATAAACTTATTTTTAAAAATTAATTTTAACTTGATACCTAGGGCCTATCGATCTCGGCCAATATATTCACAATTTTGTAATCATGGAGAAATAATGTACACATTTCTCACAATAAAAAGACAAAACACAAGTAGGTGTAGAAAAGTCTAGACAGAGGGATGCAAGTCGCTAATGGCTAATTTAATGTAATAAGCAAAGAACAGATATCAGGCCTGGCGAACTCCTCCACGCACGCACCTCTGTTCATTGTCCATACATCTATTTCCGTGTGCTCGGGACCAATTCCGCGTGCATGGACCAGATATACTGGCGCTCGCCTCATCCAATCCTGGCGCTCTAGAAATATTCCTAACCCGCGTACAAAGTTCCATTTCTGGGTCCGCTTTGTCCAAATGTTTTCGACGGAAATAAGCTGATACTTCGTGCTAAAATGTCATTACATATAGACACTCGACATGATGTAGGACATTAGTACCTCGTAGCGCACTGCTAGGATTCCATATTGGCATCCAAGCTGAAAGCACAGTATCACGCCGAAATTCCGAACAGCGCATGTCAGCTGTATGACTTCCATTACCATGGAGATCAGCTCGAAAAGAAAAAAACAGGAGAAACACCTCAAATTAGAAGAGATCCTTCAAGGGCGGAATCAAGGGAATATTCAATTCATGTAGATATATATTATATCTCCTGATAAGGGATAAATACAACAAGGATTTTGTGAGCGGAAACACATCCTATAGCATGTGATATGCCTCACGTGCGGCGGATCACGGTTTACAGCTGAGAGCTGTAAAATCCTTACACCATTAATGCGCGAGATATTATGACTTCGACGGAATAGGCCGAGCAGTCGCGAATGTACATGTAGAGCCATGTTCGTGATTGCTCGGCCGGAGGCCGAACTGACTTCGGGTGAGAACTGATGCGAATCCACGCAACCTTGTTCGCATCCGCGGAATATTGCTGGCGACAGAATTTAGTATATTCGAGCAGATGGAGCTGCATCCGGTCACACTGAATTAGGTGAATAGGAAAGGAACTAGGGTGCGTGCGTGGAGAAGTTCATTAGTCCCAGTTATAAAACTGCCAAAGTGTATGGAAGCCGATAGCGGCCACTCGCGTTCTCGCTATCTCGCCCTGTAGATTTGGCCAGGCGAAATGGCGAAAATACGAGAATTAGGGGCGCGAATGGCCGATAGCGGCCATCAAAAAGGTCGCGGCACGATAACACGAGAACACGCGAATGATGCCATTAGCGAGTCGCGACCTACCATTCGCGTGTTCTCGTCTTCTCGGATACTCGCCTCAGGATGGGTCGCGGCACGCGAACACGCGAACGCGCGAATGGCCGATAGCGGCCATCAAATAGGTCGCGGCACGATAACACGAGAACACGCGAATGATGCCATTAGCGAGTCGCGACCTACCATTCGCGTGTTCTCGTCTTCTCGCATACTCGCCTCAGGAACGCGCGAATGGCCGATAGCGGCCATCAAAAAGGTGGCGGCACGATAACACGAAAACATGCGAATGATGCCATTAGCGAGTCGCGACCTACCATTCGCGTGTTCTCGTCTTCTCGCATACTCGCCTCGGGATAGGTCGCGGCACGCGAACACGCGAACGCGCGAATGGCCGATAGCGGCCATCGAGAAGGTCGCAGCACAATAATATAAATCTGAATATAATTTAATACGAAACGAAATTTACTATTTTTCCGGTTTACAAAATGAAATCCGATGATACAGTCAGGCGACAGACAAAGGGACAGTACTTCATTCAGAAGTTCAAATGTGAATTAAACTGTTAATAATACCTTTATTGATATATGAACTGTGGAATTGAACAATTAATTATTTTTTTTATGCATGTATCTACTGAAAAAGGATGTCAAGCCTACCGAAATTTTAAAAAACATGTAACCTGTTATATTTTGAAACTCCCAAAACTCTCAGATAATAAATATTCTTCTCGAAATTTGGTTTGAAAAACATCAGCAAGCATATAAAAATGAACGAAAATCAATAAAGAGATGGAAACTACATGGTCTTTGCTCTGTCGTGTTCTACTCTTGTTTATGTCAGCTCGCGCATCGCCTCTAAAAATACGCATGAACACCCTTTTCCCCAAACATATCAGCAGAACGATCTCCCTTGATCAAATGGAGATCTGCAACCTTCCATTTGTCTGCAATGTGATGTTGAGAGTCAGAAAAGGCCGTTAGCTGTTCACATAGTGTTCACAGATAGAAAAGGTTGACAACTATCACCCCGAGAAAGTGATGAGTTTGGGCCATCACTCTTTTTTTACGATCACTTTTAAAAACGATGTACATCACATCTGAAGAGTGATGAGCAATGAGTGTAAATTTAGCTCATCACCTTTTAAAGGTGATGAGGCAAAATCATCACCCTTAAAAGATGATGACCATCATAACTCTTCATTGATGATCAGAACTGGCCATCACCTTTTTTCTGGCTGTATTGGAGAATGAATGTTTCTGGTTCGAGACGTGGCACTGTGTCTCAACCTATTGACCTACAGCTGTCCTAAAACGGGACTTTCCTGAAATAAATAACAATACGCAAAATAGGGTCTGAAAGCCAGAAACACGTTTGTTTTTTTCTTTTTTTTTTTCTTTTTTACATTTTGGCCAAAGTGTAAGTGAAGCAAACCATTATAAATGCCTCTTGTTCTAGATGTCATTGTACCACGCCTCTGAGGGCCAACTTGGATACGGCACAAGCTGGGCCCGTAATCGTCCTAACCAATTGAAATTGTCAGTCCTAAACTAGGCCAAAAAGCAGGTGCTAATATGGGGCTATGTTGGGGCATAAACTGCGGTCGGGAGATATGTATGCGAATTAAATTCGAAATAAAAAATAAAATGTAGAGTTTTGAGCTAAACTGTATATTGTACTGCTAAACCGGTTTCGTCCATTTTATGGTCTTTTCAATAGCAATGATATATTTTTTTCCTATGTGAAGTTATATATATACATATAGTTGCCTTGCTGTTGAACATGCTGAAACGCATTTTTTATACAAATTAGACACTGGAGACATATTTACAATATACTGGAGACGCCAAATCGTAAAACAGTGTGTTATAATCTGACAATGATATATACTACAGAACAAGAACTAAACAATTAGCTGCATTGCCCTGATGTTGAACATAAGATAAGTCCGTTGAGTTAGTTTTTCCTGACACGTCCAACTTGATAAATGCAGGGTTAGTTTTTACCGACAGTTGTCTGACATCTTCTTTTTCAGTCGATACATGCATAAAAGAAATAATTAATTGTTCAATTCCACAGTTCATATATCAATAAAGGTATTATTAACAGTTTAATTCACATTTGAACTTCTGAATGAAGTACTGTTCCTTTCTCTGTCGCTTGACTGTTTCATCGGATTTCATTTTGTAAAACGGAAAAATAGTAAATTTCGTTTCGTATTAAATTATATTCAGATTTATATTATTGTGCCGCGACCTTCTTGATGGCCGCTATCGGCCAGTCGCGCGTTCGCGTGTTCGCGTGCCGCGACCTATCCCGAGGCGAGTATGCGAGAAGACGAGAACACGCGAATGGTAGATCGCGACTCGCTAATGGCATCATTCGCGTGTTCTCGTGTTATCGTGCCGCGACCATTTTGATGGCCGCTATCGGCCATTCGCGCGTTCGCGTGTTCGCGTGCCGCGACCTACCCTGAGGCGAGTATGCGAGAAGACGAGAACACACGAATGGTAGGTCGTGACTCGCTAATGGCATCATTCGCGTGTTCTCGTGTTATCGTGCCGCGACCTTTTTGATGGCCGCTATCGGCCATTCGCGCGTTCGCGTGTTCGCGTGCCGCGACCTATCCTGAGGCGAGTATGCGAGAAGACGAGAACACGCGAATGGTAGGTCGCGACTCGCTAATGGTATCGTTCGCGTGTTCTCGTGTTATCGTGCCGCGACCTTTTTGATGGCCGCTATCGGCCATTCGCGCCCCTAATTCTAGTATTTTCGCCATAAAGCCTGGCCAAATCTACAGGGCGAGATAGCGAGAACGCGAGTGGCCGCTATCGGCTTCCATAAAAGTGAGATATCTTTTCACCACTCAGAGTCCCGACTGCAGGACAAACGATGGATGTGTACACCCTGAAGACGTGCGCCAGGGGCGAGGTCTGGTGGAATTACCCACAGGGTAACCTCCGTGTGACCTTCGAGAGGACCGATCCATCCAGTGACTTCCAGGTGTGCCTAAATCTAGAGGCGAGTTATCTCCTGATCGAAAAAATATTGGACGTCACCGACAGACAGAACCCCAGACAAGTACCAATGCCAACGCCAGGTAAGGAAGCAATTTGGGATTCAGTCCTCCCGGAATGCTAGTCTATGACCTATAGCTAGATTTTAATTCTCAACGCGTGTTTATGGCTCAAACCACTGCAAAGATAAAAAAAAAATATGAGGTTACATACCGACCACTAATGCCAATTCAAACAAGTTTCTAGCTCATCCAATGTCACAAGCATTGTAAACAGTTGAAACTGACGTTTGTTCCGACACATTTACAAAGACAGAATCATAGAATCTTGTGCACAGTCTGTGGCGATAGCCACTCTGTTTCATGGCACATGCACAATAGAAAAGTTTTGGACAGATCAAACAACATCCAGCGGCGAGTTCGACTGTACCTGTAAGGTCACTCAAGGGTCGAGTAAGAATCGCCACAGAATACCCGACTAAGCTTCATACAGTCGAACGATTTTAGACTCCTCGTGTCAGCAAAGTTTGAACAACATACAATTATTGAAATTTGAAATCGAAATTATATTTATTTTTCACTATAGATCCAACAGTTTAGTTAAAACCGAGCGGAGTGTGCAATTCATAAGGTCGCTAGTGAACCCACAGAGGATAACTTGTGTGAACTGTTTATATTGCGTTCTGTTTTCTCGTCGTTGATTGTATCCGTACGTCAGATCCAGTGTAAAATACATCAAGCCCAAGGTATATTTGTGTAAGACTGTCCTAGTTCAAGCATCGGAAAGCATCAAGGAAACTGGGCATGCTGTGCATACTTTTTTGAATTAATTTTATTAGTCAATTAGACTAACAGGGGAACCTCAACCTCTTTATGTCGCTATAATATCCCATGTAATCCTCCAACTCCTGAAACGTCGATGGAGAGATTATTCGTTTCACTTAGTTCCTGGTGAGTCCACTTTGTCCCACAGAACCTGGGACACACTAGGCTCCTGTATAGTGGAAGACTGACTGTTGTTGAACTGTCGTTGTGCTACTACTAGAGAAATCATAGCTGTAATTGCAACCAAGAACTGCATTAGCCCAAAGTGCAGATCATCTCTGCATTCACATCTTATTCGCAACGCAGATTCGATAATCTCATCATCTTGATTCTGTCGCCATCAAGGAGAACATCGTCAATGTACATGTAGGTTAATGAATCAACCAATCATAGGGAGAGTTCATCAACCTTTGGAATGTAGCAGGGGCATTTTGTATCCTGTAACTCTGTCTCCATATGAAACGAACATATTAAACTACGAAATTACGTTTGAACCTTCCGAGAGTCCTGCCAAGAGAACACATCTGTGTTTTTTTCCTTATCGGTAGTCTAGGGAATAGTGGTGGTGGGGGGGGGGGGTAGTTTAAAATCACCGACACCCATCCCCCAACACGTGGTCCACCTGAAATTGATCAGGTTCTTCAGGGTCTATCAAGAATTATCTTATTGGCGATGAGTAATTTATGACAATAATAAAAGCTCTAAATTGTATATGGTACAGGTTCAAATTGGAGATCAGATATGCTTCTTCTAAAATGATACTCAGTGTAACTCCAGCACACCAAGCTATAACTTGTAGCAACACAAGATTGGTTCATTAAAATTCGAAGAAAAATTTAGGTATTTAATTCGCTTAACGAGAAAATGAATGAAAATCACAGAGATTTTGTACAGGTTGATTCACATCCCAAACATTTAAAGATAATTTTATCTGGTTTGCAGAGCATCCCTCGTCGTGTATCCGGAGTGGTGGCGTACAGACAAAGCGAGTTGTCGTAGAGTTCCAATCATCTAAGACGATGTACTACATGGCGCTGATGCAATACGATATCCGACCAGTTTCATAAATCTGACAACCAGTAATACCCCACTACCCAGCCCAACGTTGACAGCAGCCTTGATATACTAGTATATTGTGATGTTTGTGAAGTCGAAATAAAGTTTCTTTCAGCGCAAAATAAGCTGACTTTCATTTACTAGTTGGTTCAAGAAGCGTAAAATGAATATATCAGGATTTTAATAAAAAATCCACTAAGATGAGGCCGTCAAAACGAAGTGGTATGTGACACATCGAGTACACATTTTAGAGAACATTTTAGCCTTTGAGTCTGTTGTGGACGTCACATTGATGAAGCATTCAAAACTCAGTCCATTTTAATTTGTCGTCTTCTTTGTAGCTTATCAAAATTTACTTGTTCCTCATAAATTTTCTTTTTTTGCAGCGTGTGTAACAAACTGAACTCTACGAAAAAACTACCATTACTAGTGATATTGATAATATATCACGCTTGAAATAACTTTGTAATTCTCTCCATATAAACACCAGCTCAATTACATAGGGTGACGTCATAATGTATCCGTGTCCAAGCGGACAATGATTATTGGGGCCATATAAAATAATAACGAGCGGCCACTGGGTGTATCGCTTACATCCCATGCTCAGTCAAATTGCACCGCACACACCTGTATGCCCTTATACGGCATTATTAACCTTTCTCCCAACGAACAGGAATACATTACGGTATCTCCTTATTCAGCCCCGTTATATGAAACAACTTTTATGGACTTTTATATAGAGAGAATTACAAAGTTATTAAAGTGCGATATATTATCAATATCAGGAAGTAATGGTAGCCATTTTGTGAAGTTAAGTTTGTTATACACGCTGCAAAAAAAAATATGCGGACGTAACTATTGATTACTGAAAAGCTTCGAAGTAGACAACTTAATTAAAATGGACCCGAGCGAGTAAAAGCAACCACCACTGTATTTTTATAGAGGATACATGCGTGGAAATTTTCTGGGTGGTGGTCACCCACTGTGACCGAACATTACTTTTTCTAGGTGGCATCAAGTGCACATTTCACTTATGTAAGCTACAATTTTCTCTTTAGTCATGAATAAATGAGTATTACCGATCATTGTACGTTCTTGTTGTAAATAGTGAATCGTATCGGACGGTTGCCATACAACATCTAATCCGTTTGGCTACACAATATAATACGTGCAAGTCATCTTGAAGTTAGGTCAACGAGTATACTTAGGGGGTGATATAGGCCTACTCTTTTCCCCCAATAAAGCAAACGGCCATTGATACAATTGCTTTGATAAGTGAATTCTGAGAAGATAATTCTGCATCATTGTCAGCATCCATCCGTCTCTTCATCAAGGTTGATGGCGCATGATCACCACTATCTCGCGGATGGCATATCCGACATGTTCTCGTGAACTTCCCAAGTAGTATATACAGAGCAAATTGAGTAAATAGCGCCTCACTGCGCATGCGCAGAACTGGGTGTGACGTCAGAAGTGTGTCTGTGCGCATGTGTGAGTTGAGATGTGAGTGGGGTGGGTTCAAAATGGCGGCCGTTTATTTGACCCACACGACACCAATCCGTTGACCGATTGGTGTTGTGTGTGTCAAATAATTGGCCGCCATTTTGAATCCACCCCACTCACTCCGGTGCACGGATTGGTGTTGTGTGTGTCAAATAATTGGCCGCCATTTTGAACCCACCCCACTCACTCCGGTGCACTGATTGGTGTTGTGTGTGTAAAATAAGGGGCCGCCATTTTGAACCCACCCCACTCACCGGGTCATGTATAAAAGCAGTCGATTTTTAGGGAAAGGGGTGTATTTCAATTGGACTTACCTGACCTGCCTGCCTGCCTCCTGCCTGCCTGCCTGCCTGCTTGCCTATCCGCTTGTATGGAATGCATGTACTGACTTGGTTCTGGGTTTTTTCCATCACGGTTGTGCGCAGGTGTATGACGTCACTTCCGGTCTGCGTGAATCGGGCGTGACCTGGGGCTATGGGATGCATGTACTCACTTGGTTCTGGGTATTTGTCATCACGGGGAGGTCACGTGATCAGTTCAAGGTCATATCCATTTTTTCCATCACGGTTGTGCGCAGGTGTATGACGTCACTTCCGGTCTGCGTGAATCGGGCGTGACCTGGGACTATGGGATGCATGTACTGACTTGGTTCTGGGTATTTGTCATCACGGGGAGGTCACGTGATCAGTTCAAGGTCATATCCATTTTTTATCGATATGTCAACCCCACACCAGTCCATTAGATGCTCCTTCACCTAAGCTTCACTTTGATACCTCACTCGACCTGTGGTGTGAGTGAGTGCAAGAATGTATTCATCCGCGGTGATGCAGTCATGTCTGGCGGTGATTCGGTCTCGGGAAAAAGCTTCCCTACCCAATGCCTACGGACTTTACCGAAGATACACGGACTTTAACGAAAAGACACGGACGTACACGAAAAGACGCGAAGGTGAACGCCATTGTGGGAAACCTCCCACAGACAGGTCATTACATGCATTTCTATGTTGTTCACGCATAATAAAAGGATTGATCTGTAATCTGTGTTGTTGTTGTTGCTCCCTTTTTTTTTGCACTAACCCATCAGAATAGTACGTATCACGGACTACACCCGTAGAGCTACATCTGGTCTATAAAACATGTCCCTCTGGATCCCACACCTTCATTTCTACAGAGCCATGGCGGAGATCCAGCCCCATGCGACTCGCATTTTACAGTATGCCACCGTGGTGAATTCATTCACGGGTTACCAAGCAGTGGTCCGGTCCATGTTTGCAGATGGCGACGACAACGAGGGACGACGCCAGATCCTGAACGAGTTCACAGAAGCGGTCCTCCACAGAGTGCACTCGATGGACAGGCGTACCATCACTCACCACTACTGGACTATGACAGCCATCCTTGATGCTCGCGCTATGGACCAGGAGCGCTCACGCCGGAACCAGCGCCGGCTGGTTGGCCTCATACTAGTCTGTGCCCTATTCACCCTGGCGCTGTGGTGTTGACACTATAAATACGAGGGGAAGAGACAGAGTGTGTATCATTTACCGTTGGACATTGAGAGCAAGCATGTCGCTACCACTACGAGCCATCTTGCCTCTTACACCGAGTGTGCGGTTATACGTGTATGCAGATAAAGTCAAACTGGCGAAAGACGATCTAGCTATTTACTGGACCCCCGCTGAAATGCTATGGAATCCGGTGACACTACAGCGTGATGGGTGGAATAAGTTTAAACGGGTATTGAGCGGAGAATTGGACGGAGAGCTCATCCATCTGGATAATGCCATGTACGTCTATACCCTACCACCCCACCGCACACGTCTAGGCCGGTATAAAGATACGCGCAGTATCAGCCTAACTCTCTCTGTGTGGGTAGCCTTGAAGAAAATAATGCCTATTGTCGACCAGTTATTGTCACCGGACGATCGATCACCTGAGCAATTAGCGTGGGTTCGTGCTATAGAAGAGGCGTTCGCTGAACCGCATGAAAGACTACATGAGGGAGAATTTTGTTTCTGTAAACCCGATACTACTACAGCCGGGAAAAAAAGGCCTATATGTAAAGAATGCACAGCGGCTAGAGGGTCAGTGTCACCCCGGGAAGAGATCGACACACTTGTGACGGGAGCGAACGAAGGGGAAAGTCCGTAATGCGGCGGTCGGGAAAAAAGGAGACGTCTACAGTGATTAACAGACGGCTTTGCAGCAAATAGTTCCTGTGGTCGATAAAGTATTCTCTGCACACGACCCGCCTCTCACAGAATAGGCCCTATAAATACGAGGGGAAGAGACAGAGTGGGTATCATTCTCCGTTCGACATTGAGAGGAAGCATGTTATCACTCCAAGCCATCCTGACGCTTACACCCAATGTGAAGTTATACGTGTATGATGCTAAAGTGACCCTGGTCGAAGATTGTGGAAATATTTGCTTTGAGCACGCTGACACTCTATCGGATAGGGTGACACTAGAGCGTGATGGCTGGACTAAGTTTAAACGGGTGTTGAGCGGAGAGTTAGACGGACACCTGATTCACCTGGACAGGGCCAACTACGTATACCATACTGCGCTCTATCCACGGGTGGGACGCTACCAAGAGCCGGCTCGAAGTTTCCTCCTAACTCCCTCTCTGTGGTCAGCCTTGGAGAAAATAGGCCCTCTGGTGGACCAGTTATTTATACCCGACGATCGATCACCCCACCAATTGGCATGGGCTCATGCTATCGAACACACACTAGATGAACCTAATGAAAAAAAAGCGGATGGAGAAAATACTATATGTATAGAATGCGCAGAGGCTGGAATGACAGTGTCACCTGATGAAGCCACCCACACACACATGACGGGCCAGAACGATGAAGAAGAAGAAAAATCCGTGATGAAGCCGCGGGGCCAATGGCTGAACCCCATAAACAACTACATGAACCCGACGACGATGCCATTGATTACCCCGCTAGACTCAGTCAGCCCAATGACATGACCACCTGATCCTTTGATCTCACGGGGTTCTCCCTATAAATACGAGAGACAGTGAAATCTGGTACCATTCACGTACTGACCATGACGGAGCATATAGTACTGGCGTATTTCAGCTTGACCCCGAGGTTTTCCTGCACGTGTATGCGGATAAGGTCGATATCATGGAGGAGGTGGTGGGAGACACGGACCCTACACAACCGTGCCCGGCTCACATTCGTCTGTCCCGGGAGGGCTGGTCCAAATTCAAACGGGTGTTGTCTGGTGAACTGGACGGCGACCTCATCCACTTGTGTCACGATGTGTACATCCGACGCGGCCCTTTCTTTGCTCAATTGGCTCAGCTAGATGGAGGTACAGTGCATTTTACCCTTCACCCTGATCTATGGTCTGCATTGGAAGATGCCGTGGTGGATGTGGATGAAGTGCTTATCAAGCGGTCACCAGACGAGTTGGACTGGTCATTGACCATGGCCACTGTGGAAGTCCACGAAGAAAATCAGAAAGAAACTCCGGCCCAAGATATACCCGTTATAAATAAACGATAGAGCCAGGGTCCATCATCATTTTGTCACCATGAAGCGCTGGGAGAAGGTGTTGGATAACTTATACTACAGTCCCGAAAGTCCGGCAGCCTATAGTGCCTTGTCGGCTCTCTATCGAGCGGCCAAACCCCAGGGGATACAACGTGCCCAAGTCCGAGATTGGTTAAGAAGACAAGACACCTATACCTTACATCGATCTGTCCGTCGCCATTTTCTACGGAACCGGGTCATCGTGGGGGGAATAGATGCCCAGTGGCAAGCGGATTTGGTGGATATGAGCGCCTTTGCCAAACACAACGATGAGAATCGGTATATCTTGACGTGCATCGATATCCTATCCAAGTATGCGTGGGTGGTACCCCACGGGGGCAAAAACGGGGGCAAATCTCATAGCGGCGTTCAAAGACATCTTCAAGACCGGGCGCAAACCTTTGTATTTGCAAACCGACGAAGACACGGAATTCCTCAACAGACCGTTCCAAGCCTTTCTCAAGAAACAGAAGGTGTTTTTCTTCCATACCTACAACGAGACCAAGGCTTCCGTGGTGGAGAGGTTCAACAGGACATTCAAAGGCCGCATGTATAAATATTTCACCTATAAGAATACAAGGCGGTACATCGATGTTCTCCCGAAACTGGTGAAGGGTTACAATCGAGCCTATCATCGAAGTATAGAGAGAGCCCCCATTACCGTGACCCAACACAATGAAGCCCAAGTCCGGCGTGTCTTGTACCCCAGGCCATCGCAGCGAACAACGAAGGCGGTGTACAAGGTCGGCGACCCTGTACGGATCAGTAAAGTCAAGGGCAAGTTCGAGAAAAGTTACTTGCCCAACTGGAGCGATGAGCACTTCCTGATTAAACAGCGCCTACCCCGACAGCAGCGAGTCTATGAACTGGAAGATCTTCAAGGGGAACCGTTGCTAGGGACGTTTTACGACACGGAATTACAGCCTGTCGTAAAAACAAAGCAAGACTACTACACAGTGGAGCAGATTTTGAAAACGGAACGCCGCCGTGGCAAACTGTTTCATTTCGTCAAATGGCAAGGCTGGCCCAGTTCCTTCAATTCCTGGGTCGCAGCCAACCAGGTGAAACGACTATAAAGCGAGACACCACTGCCGTCCTCCTTCATTCCACGTCCGACCACAGTGCTATGGACCAACAGCAGCTGCCTCTGAAGACAGCGTCTCGCAAAACGCGCAAAGCGCAAGTGGTCTTTGGGGTGCTATTGCTAACCCTGCTGAGTGTGTTGTACGGAGGTGTGTTTTACGGCGTAGCCTATGTCAGTACGTTACTTAACCAACTGAGAACACCAGCCATCAGTGAAACGGGTCTACAGAGAGCACCAGTCGTATCGAGCCCAGTCACCACCACCACCACCACCACCACACCCCGCGTACAAGCCACGTCGAGCTCTACACTTACACCAAGTACACCTACTACGTCTCAAGACCCACCGGATTTCATCCCTCACAGTGAACCGACAACGACGACGACCACCCACGTTGTACCCACCCCCAGCACCATCTCTGAACGTGAACAGACAACGACGACCGACGTTGTACCCACCACCACTCCAGTTCACTCGTACGAAATTTACAAGAGCGGGTTACCACGACAACGGATAGACCTCAAACCATGGACCCTCGGTGGCAACATCCCTTCACCTGCGTCATCGCAGGACCGACGGGCTCCGGCAAAACGCACTTCGTCAGGAAGCTCCTTCAACACGCCGACAGCATGATCACTCCACCCATTGCCCGAGTCGTGTGGTGTTACGGAGAATGGCAGGAAGCGTATGCAGCAATGCCCCACATCACGTTCGTGGAAGGCCTACCCAACCTGGCCGATTTGGAACCCGACACCTTGGTGGTTGTGGATGATCTCATGGCGGAGACGGATGCACGGGTCACCCAACTCTTTACCAAAGGCAGCCATCATCGACGGCTCAGCATCATCTACATTGTGCAGAATCTGTTCAGTAAAAACAAAGAACATCGGAATATCAGCTTAAATGCCCACTACCTGGTGGTCTTCAAAAACCCGAGAGATACCACTCAACTGCTGCACCTGGCGAGACAGATGTATCCCGGCCGCACACCGTTTGCGTTGGAAGCCTTCAAAGATGCCACAACCCCTCAGCACGGGTATATGCTCTTCGACCTCAAGCAAGCCACTCCCGACCACCTTCGACTACGGACCGGCATCTTTCCCGGAGAGACCCACCACGTGTACATGCAAAAATAATGTAAACACATCCACAGTGGCGCCCCCAGCTGGGGTCTGTGTGTTTGATGATGGGGAATAATAAAAAGAATGAATACCACAGCAGGGTTGACTTTGTCTGTGAGGTGGATAAAAAGGGCAGAGTTGTGGGTTCTAGCATTAGTTGTACAGGATGTCTGCGCGAGTACGGAAGCACGCTCCCACGCTCCGTGTATTGAAGACGGCCCCACCCGAGTTGGTCCGAACCATTGTACGCGGTGCGGACCCTGACCTTGTACGCTGTCTGTGCGAGATCGGTACAACCTGTTAAAAGGCAACGTACCACTGACTCCGACTCAGAAGACCAAGTTGGCCAAGCATAAGACAGGTCTCCGAACCCTAGTCCACAAGCGGGTCCCTCAAACACAAAAGAAAAGGCGGCTTTCTCGGGGCCATCTTAGCACCGTTGGCCGCTTCCGTGTTGGGTCCAGTATTGGGTGGACTCTTCGGCCGACAATGAACCACACGAAAAAAATGGTCCTCGTCGAACCACGGTTCCTGCAAAACCTCCAATCACCCTACCCTGTCCCACCTACGGTGAAGACCATAAACACCCTCGATGGAGAGATGCAACAGATCTTACAGAGACCGGGGTTAAGCGACAGTGAGAAAGTACAACGGTACAATGAGACGCTTCAACGGTACATGACGTTCATGGACCAATACAAAACCCTGTCTACCCCAGCAACAGCACCACCACCACCACCACCACCACCACCACCACGTGACAGACCGCTGACCTCAGCACCGCTCCAACAGCCGGGTGAGGTAGCCCCCACAGCCCCACAGTGGGTGGAAGACGAAGTGCTGAAGAGTGTACCTGCCTCGTTCAAGAAACAAGCTGGCCTGGTATTACAACGGATGAAACAGAATCCTAACATGACTTGGAATGATAAAGGCGAACTCCTGGTACAGAATCAGGTGGTCCCGGCACCCACATGACGGATTTAGTGAATGATCTGATGCGTCAACGCAGATCGCACACCGATCCTCGAGGATGGGGGTCTTCGCTCAAGGCTTGAAAGACATGCATGTACCACAGGAATTGGTGGGGAACCCCCACCGTTGGGCCTTTATGCAGCAAACCCAGCAATCACCGAGTGGCCCACTACCTTCTTGGGAAGTCGAATGGGAACCGGAGTCACCCCCCAAAACACCACCACAACGGGCACTTTCTTTTCGCGCCTATAAAAAAACACCCTTGATCAAGACACCCCACATCTCCAGAGCCGTGACACGTAGCAAGTCACCGCGACGAACACGACGCCGCACACAACCGCCCAAGGCCTGGAAGACCTATTAAAACCAACAGCAGCAGCAGGACAGCTCAGTCGCCATGTTTTACCTGACCCTACCCAGTAACAGTTCGCTGGATGTGTTTCCTGACAACACCGTGGCCAAGTACGTCACCCAGTTACCGCAACCGTTACATTTACCTGGACGCTGGGAATGTGCCCTCGTGGATGTCCAATACCCTTACTCGTGGTACAACGTGCGAGCCAATGAAGTGTGGTACGAGGTGACCTACGAAGGCAAAAACACCCGACTCACCCTGTCCGAAGGCCAATACGATACCCCCAAAGAGTTCATGGGTGGGCTGTCAAGACTGATGCATGATAAGGCGCTACGGGGGTGACGGATAGTGCAGCACGCCTGATAGCCTTGCGCTTCAAGAGAAACGTGTTCTTCGATGTCAACGTACACAACGACAAGGCACAGCTTACCCTCACCGATACCGTGAATGTGAAACTTAGTCCTACACTACAGCAAATGCTGGGTTTCGATCTACAGGCGTTCGCTGGTCCCACCCAACACCATGGCGAGATGCCGATGGATATGAAGTCGGGTATGTACGGACTCTACGTCTACTCGGACGTGGTGGACAACCACATCGTGGGCGATATCAACACACCTCTGTTACGGGTGATCCCCATTAAAAAGACGTATGGCGATCAAGTCACCCACAGTTTCAACCATATCATGTACCTGCCCGTACGACATACCGATATCAACACGATCACGGTGGATATAAGAGATGACACGGGACGAGCGGTGGCATTCGAACGAGGAAAAGTGGTGCTGACACTTCATTTTCGACAAGCACGTGCTCCCCACTTTGCATAATGAAAGTACCTTACGAGTGCGATGCACGCAGCTATGCCGACTATTATGCCCAACAGGCCGGGGGTGGCTTTCCGGTCTTTAGCGGTGCACGCATGCAACGAGGACATGGACTGGGGAACATACTCGGCAGCATTGTGAAAACGTTCCTGCCCTTGGTGACGCGTGGGGTGAAAGCAATGGGCAAACAAGCGGTACGCAGTGGACTGCAAGTGGCCGGTGATGTCTTGGGGGGTACGGCACCCAAAGAATCCTTGAAACGACGGGCCAAAGAAGCGGGAGGCGTCTTGGTGGCCAAAGCACAACGCACCGTAGGGAATAAAAGAGCTGCCCCACCGAGACCACGCACCAGTCGACGACCGATCCAGCGACGACGCACATCCAAGAAGACCCGGGATATCTTTTCTTAAAACATGGCCTTAATCCACGCCGAGTCCTGCCCCTCCACCAACAGTGAATTTGATTTGTGGACCGTGCCGCCCACACAAACCAGTGTCGAACAAGGATTATGGGTGGAGCATCTCCCGCTCTCCAGCATCAACGAAACCGGGCCCATCGAGTTCACCATCGGTAATGCGGATACGGCCTATGTGGATTTAGCCCATACCTACTTGTATGTGAAAGCCAAGGTGGTCAATGGAGCTGGCACCAGAATCGTTGACCAAGCAACGGTGGGCCCGACGAATCTCTGGCTGCACTCGATGTTTCAGCAGGTGGATATTTTTCTCCGCGACAAACTCATCAGTGACTCCACCAACACGTACCCCTATCGAGCCTACATCGAGACACTGTTGTCGTATGGCCGAGAGGCTAAAGAATCTCAGCTGACAACCGCTTTATTCTACAGGGACACGGCCGAGCACATGGACACGGCGGACAATGGGGGATATAACAAACGGAAGGCTTTCACTGCGAACAGTGCCTCGGTGGATATGATGGGTCGACTGCATGCAGACATGTTCATGCAAGACCGGTACCTCTTGAACAAGACCCCCATCAAAATCCGACTGATACGGGCGCCTCCGACCTTCGCCTTGATGGCCACTAACGTAGAGGGGCATGTAGCGGACTATAAGATTGTCATCCAAGACGCAGTCCTGTATGTCCGAAAATTGAAACCGAATCCAGCCGTTCAATTGGGACACATGAAAGCCTTGGAAACAAAACCAGCCCAGTACCCTATCCGACGTGTACAAACCAAAGTGTTCTCTGTGCCTGCTGGAAATATAGGCGCCAACAAAGAAAACCTGTTCCTGGGG